>CAJHQQ010002127.1:0-72171 GCA_905132885.1 Moricandia moricandioides
TTTTAAAAGACCATATCATTTTGTCTAGTTAATTGTTTTCATAAAAGAAAACCAAAAGAATTTTGTTTATTGCTTTGTTTTCCTTTTATACAAATACACCGAGAATAGTCTTCTTTCATGAGACTTTGAGTTGTGTGAGGTGACCTCGTTTGGTTGTGTGAGGACCATTATAAGACCACACTTCTCAAGAATAAGTTTAAAGAGAAAAATGTGTTCATTTAATGTAAGCAACTGTACATCCATGGTTCATAGGATTTGCCTGCTCATACCTAGAGACACGAGTGTGCTTGCTTAACCTCTCAAGCACCAGCTCCTTTATAACCCCTGTTCCCATTCCATGAATGATAAAGAGGATCGAACCTGATTCTCTTCCTGAAATGGCCATGTCTAGCTGGTATATTGCTTCTTCCACCCGCATTCCTCTTAGATCCAATGTGTTCTTTGACGTTTGAATCCGCACCGGTTCGCTCTGCATCTCCAACACACTGCCTAGCTCTTTCATGCTTACCTGTGCAAAGTATCAGCTACCATAAGAACTGATGTTGCAACCCAAATAAACAATATATTACTATATCTATAAAGTATAAACTTCCAACTTTTACTACAATTATGTGTACCTGTCTCTTTGAACGTGGAGAACGATTTGGTGTTTCACTGGTTTTGTTACGAGGAAGGGGCTCTATGTCCTTTCTGTTGATGCGTACCCTCATCTTACCCTGCTGGACTAGAACTGTCTCATCGTCTCCAGGTTCTTCAACCACCGTGCCTAACTTACCACCGAACCCAGTCAGTATAACCTTTTCACCTGCTTGTGGCGAGTAGTAGCTATACCCTTCTTCCTTTACTACAAGATCGTTAGGACAATAAGCTTCGATTATATCCGCCACTGCCTCTTCGGTTTTCAGAATCAAGGAGTTGTACTGATCAGCCGTAACAGCTTCTAGCTGACTCTCAAATTCAGCCACCAGTTTCTGCATCTTTGACTTGGCTGAGCTTAAATCTTCTTGTACCTTTTGAGTTTCTTTCTTAAAAAGAGCTTTCTCACGTTTCTCAAGATCATGCGACTCATGCTCAAGCTTCAGGATAACATAGAGAGAGAGGAAGAGAGAAAATCAGGAACAGAGAGACTGTACAGGATAACAAATGAAACAAGATTCATAAAATGCCATTTTAACCAATCTAAAGAAGCAATACCTCACGGTAAAGGCTCATTAAATCTCTATGTAAAGCTGAAGCCTTGGTCGCCTGAAGATTTAGCTTATTCCTTTCTTCCACAAGAGACTGAAAGAGAGAGCCTTTCCTCTCTACGTCCTGCTCTGGCTTTAACTTCTCCCTCCATTCATGTGCATGCTCTAATATGCTTCCATTGAAACCAATGGACTTAGCTACTCTCAATGCATTTGATTCACCAGTACTTCCCCATAGTACTCGGAATGTAGGCTGCAAAGTTTCCATGGAGAACTCCATCGCAGCGTTTTGGAATTGAGTCTCATTATCCTTTAAGCGACTTAAGTCACCGTAATGTGTGGACACAACAGCCACGTTGACACGGTTTTTAATATACTGTAGGATGCTTGTAGCAAGTGCAACACCTTCTGATGGATCAGTCCCACTACAGATCTCGTCTAGTAGGACAAGGGAGTTTTCTGAAGCAATGTTAAGAATCTGACATATCCGTGAGATGTGGCCACTAAAAGTTGACAGGCTTTGCTCCAAAGACTGAAAATAAAAATTCGTAAAAATTATTGAATAAAAGCAATGTTCATGAAGTATCTAGGGCGTTATAGAGAATCATTGTTTAGACGGACGGCTAGACCAATCGTTCTAGAAAAATCGTTTTCTTTAAACCGATTTGCCGATTAGGTAGTTGCTTTTTAGAACACTGGATAAAAGCAACTTTGCAATAAATATTAAGTGTTTTAGATTTGTTTAAGTTGCATGTAAGCCTACATAAGAAGATAATCAAGACGGTAATACCTGAGGATCTCCGATATCAGCTAGAATAAGATCAAACCAAGGCAACCTCGGGCGATTCTTAGCAGGCAAATACATTCCTGACTTCGACATAAGAGAGATTAATCCCAATGTCTTTAACAAAGCGGTCTTTCCTCCTGTGTTTGGACCCGAGATGACGACTACTTTGCTTCTGCTCTCAACCTTAATGTCTATTGGCACAGGGAAGAGGTTGCCACCATTTGGGCTACCTAAAACGGATCCAAGAAGCAAGGGGTGCTGCACAGAATCAATGTCTACAGCTAGAGATGTACAGTCTCCATCCTTATCCAGTGTTTTAGTGTGTTCCGAAGTTAGTTTAGGATAGACACCATTCATCCACTTTGCATGTGATGCTCTTGCAAAAGCAATGTCAAGTTCTAGTATCCTATCCAACAAATGCAGTATCCCACTCTGTGCCGCCGACACTTCAGAAGTCAAAATGCTCAAAATCGCCATTTCCTCAGCTTTCTCTGAGTTGGCATGCCTCACTTCCATGTTATTAAGCTCCACTGCCTCTTTTGGTTCCATAAAGCATGTGGCCCTTGAGCTACTAACACTTAGAACAACACCACCTGGAAGCAGCCTTTTGTGTGTAGCTCTGATAGCTACGCACATCCTTGATCTCCGCTTGATTATCGTGGGCTTGCCGATTCCCCCGGAGCGGTAAATCCTAGTGGATACTTTTTTTAAAAGAGAATCCAAATTCTCCATGTTTCTCTTCCGTTCAGATCTTATGATCTCGAGATCTTCGCTAGCTCTGTCAAGAATCACAGACATGTTGCAGTCGATACAGAAACCAATCTTTTGCTCCAATGTAGTCTTGAAATCACAACCCTCAAGTATCTCTACAAGAGGTGTAACCCTATAAGATTAAGACAAGTAAAAAAGCTAGAGCCATGAGCTTCTAACACATTCTTTGCACTTCAGACAAAACTATGAGCTTTATACATACTAAAACTTTCTACAAATAGCAATACAAACATTGGCTATAACTCTACTAAAACCAATGTTCAAGAAATCGTTAGGGGTTGTTACGCGCTTTATAAAAGATTATTGTTTAAGCCTTTTATAGAGAATTATTGTTTAGGCGAACGACTAGAGCGAGACTGATTATACCGCTTATCACTACTAGCTGCTCTTCGTAGTTTCTCAAAAATCGATGAAGCAGCCATTAAGGTGCTACGAACGGAGCAGAGCTCTCTAACGGTGAGCAATTGACCAGCCATAGCACGCTCCACGATTTCAGACAAGTCCATGATCTCAGACAGACCCAATCCCCGCGGTTCCATCACTTCCATGGCAGCCAACGCAGCAGCCGTCTCGTCGAGGAGGCTCCTGCTCTTTTCCGGGGAGTTTCCCACGGGAATGTCTGCGGTTTTGGTGGCGGAGAGGCCCATCGATGTGGAGGCGAAGGGAGAGAGCTGGTTGCAGAGGGCGCGCCATTCTAGGACCTCTAGAGTTTGGTTTTGGATTGACTGTGAGTCGTCTGAGGAGGAGGTGGCGCGTAAAATTGAGGGAGAGGTGATGCGTAAAGAGGAGGGAGGGGCAGCGCGTGGGAAGGACGGTGAGGCGGCGCGTGTAGACCTGAGGTGAATAGCCGTCGGTATGAGTAAGTGGAGAGAAAGGGTATGCATGCCTCTGTGGAGGAATATCTTATTAGCTGCGAGAGAAAATAAAAAGAGAGGGTTATCTGTTTTTTTTTTTTTTTTTTTTTTTTTTTGGGTTAAAAAACACTGATATGGGTCCCACACTAATTACAACTAGGATAAATAACCCGAATTCGAAAAAACCGAACAAAACCCAATCAGAAAATGAATCTAAACCGATCAGAATCCGACATAGATACCAAATGAATCTTGTTCAATAATATTTCAAGTTATGAGTTATACACGAACCGAATCCGAACCCAAATGTATATCTGAAAACTAGAAAAACTAATATCTCAATAAAAAGATTGTATCAGATCCGATTTCAATCTATAATATTTATCCAAAATACGCTAAATGTTATTGAATACCTAAAATAGTTATTTATTAAGTGAATAACTAACTCAAATACTTAGTATAGTATATATTTTGGTATGTAGTCAAATATTTATGTTTTATGTTTTGATAATTATATTTGAAATTTATTTATGAGTAAGTTTGCTCATGAATTTTTTTTTAAAGTTTAAGTAATGTTTCTTACATTTTATAGTGTTGCTGGTTGTTAATAATTTGTTTACGTTTCATTATATATTATTTTTTTTCTTATAAGGTTTTAGTTTGTCATGAAATATTTGTTATTTTCACATATAGTTCAAGGACGAGTTTTATATTGTTGATAGACGAGTCTCCCAAAATAGTTTGGAAAGACAAAAATATGATTTGAGAAAGTTACATACACAAACTTATTAAAATGATTAGAAATATATTGAGTCATTCAAGTACACATCAATATTTTTGGAACCAATAACCTTATGAATATCTAAAACTAAAACTATTTCGAGTTTAAATAAATCTTGAACATATAATTAAACCTAACCAAACCCGACTAAACCCGAACCAAATTCGATCATAACTTTTATAATATTCGAATAGAGCTGAACTTCATGAATCTAAAAACGGAAACTCGAATAAACTCGAATTGAAACCCGATTGGAATCTGATTACCCAGCCCTAATTACAATTGTGGCTACTTTTGACTATATGAACTAATTCAGTGTGGATTTAGATTGACTTTTAGTCTCTGATAAATATCCATTCGGATTTTATTGGTTTTTAGTTTCTGAGTACTTTGGTTAGGCATGAGCGTTCAGTTTTGATTTTTTACTTTTTAATTTTAAAGATATAGAAATTTTTCATTTATTTATGGAGTTTGGTTTGGTTTTTGATTCGACATTATTTCTGTTTTGGTATAATTTGAATAATAATGTTTGCAACTAGGTAATATCCGAATTTTTTTTGGATCCAATTCGATTATGAATAATTGGATATTCATTTGATTTTTTGTTTGGTTTGGATCCAATTGCAATTTTTCAATTAAAAAATATAAAAATTGTTAGGATGTTTATCAATATCGATTCAGGACATGACTGGTTTTCCCGCTACCACCCGCAAACGCAGCTTTTGCGGTTGTTAGCGGTTGTTGGCGTTTTACAACAATCATAGAAAATGCCATACATCGCTTCAAACCGCTATAAACCTCTAAAATTCAAAAGCTGGTTTCAGATAGCGTTTGCGGTTGCGGGCGGATGCGGAAGAGTAAAAGAATATTTTTTTTTCAAAAAATTATATAAATAAAAAATAAAAATATTCAATTAAAATTTTAAATAGAAATAATAGATATACCAATATATATATATTATATTTTAATTTATATTATAAAACTTTCAAGAAAAATATTTCTATATTTTTTTTAAATTAAATAGTATAATTTTATAAATATATTTTTTATATTTCTTACAATAATATGATTTTTAATATTTTTATAACTATATAAAATATAAATACGGCTAATTTATTATTTAATTATTGCTGCATTTGGAAGTTAACCAGTCATAAATATCTTGCAAACGTAACAATTATTAACTGCTTTACCAGTCGTCCAAATCTCTTAATAACGCATAAAACCGCAACCATCACATCCACAAACATCCGCAACCGCAAACACAACTAATGCGGTTACACCAGTGAGTCCTCAGTTTCAGATATGTTTTTTTTAATTCAGTTCCGGTTTAGTGTAGGATTGGGTAATGACCCGTCTGACTTTTTCCAAATTACCAGACCAAAGTGCGAAGCAATAAGTGGTCCGATTTCCAAATTACCAGACCGAAGTGCGAAGCAATGAGTGAGTGGTCAGAATAGCTCAAGACTCAATGGCTTCTTTGTCTTCGTAGATCTCAATTCTCTAAAACCCTGTGAAGGCTAGATGGGCTTGTGGAGTTGTTTACGCGCCTCCTCCTCTCTCTCTTCAACGCGTCGCCGTTTCTCTACTCTCCCTCTCCTCTTCTGCTTCTCCCACTCTCCTTCCTTCAACGCCGACCCTCTCTTTTCTCCCTCGCCTTCTCCTCCATCTCCCTCACCGTTTTTCTCCTCTCTCCACCACCGTCGATTGTTCTCTTCTCTTCCCGGCGCTCCTCCCGAGCTTGGACCAGAACTTCCATTCGCTTCTCAAGATATCATCACCGATGATTCTTCTTTGCCGGTTCTCGCCGTCGTTGATTATCTCGACGGGTTCCATCAGTTTACAGGGTTGCCTTGGTGGATGATCATTGCATCTTCGACTGTTGCTGTCAGATTAGCATTGTTGCCTTTACTCGTTCTACAACTCAAGAAATTGAAGACGATCTCAGAGTTGTTACCTCAGTGTTAGTTCTTGCTTCTCTTCTTTGATTCTTGTTTCAGCTTTTTCTTTCTGTCCTTCTAGGAGATAGTTTACTTACATCTGTATTAGTTGTATCTAGTTTATAGTTAGTTTGTCTAATGGTGTTAGTGATTAATAACATGTAATTGAGAGCAAATTCATAACCTTTCTTCTAGATATAGCTTCAGTGACATCTGTCTGAAGGGTTCCTGCAAGTACTTATACAGGATCAAGTGTTGTTATTTGCTTTTTATATAGTTTTCCATAGAAAAAAGTTGCTCTTCTTAGACAAATTTGTCTGAAGGGTTCCTACATAGCATTGTCTCTGTGTTCAACTGTAACGGCTAATGAGCCTCAACTATTCCCAATTATGTTTCCTGACTTAGTTCATGTCATACAATTTCCAGACATCTTTTTTAGCTACTTCTATTGATTATGGTGTGAATAGATTCTGCATATTCTTGTAATGGTGTTGATGATGTTAAAAGCCAATCCTACTTTTCATTTTCCGTGCAGTGCCTATGCCGATCCCGGAGAATCCAACATTAAGAGGTTCTATTGACCAATTTTCTCTTTTTCTTAAAGAAAGTCGAGCAATTGGTTGCCCCTCCTTTTTGTGGTTTTTCCCTTACTTATCCGTCCAGGTATAGAAACAACTTCTATTTGTGATATAATCTAGCAGTAGCAACACTTGCTCACTTACCCTTTTGGCTTTCATCATCTGCAGCTCCCTTGCTTTTTCTTGTTGATGGCTAGCATCCGGAAGATGTCACTGGATGGTCATCCTGGGTTTGATTCTGTAAGTTGAGACTACATAAGAATTAGTTCTATAATCCCAAAGTTACGTTAGCATTTTTTTTTGGTGGGTATCTTTCTGATAGAATTACTCAAATGCGTATGCCATTGCTCCTCGTTTTTACTTATACTAGTTCAGATATGTCAACTTGAAAACTGTAAGTTTTGTTTTAACTTAATGGGTAAATAGCTAACATCGGCTGGCAGAAATATTAATGGTTAAGCATGGACATGGCGCATTTGCTTATAGGCAAAGCACATTCGTTTTCAAACACAGGCTAGCTTTAAATAGTAGTGGATGGGTGGGCTCTTAGTGTATGTTTTCTTATTTCTAAAAAGAGTTTAAATGATATTAATAAAATGTGAGAGTTTGTGAATTTCTTGATTCTTATGAAGAAATAAATTTTCTTTGTCATTAACTCAAACATTTCTTTGTTCCTTTCATCGAGGGATTTTGTTGGTGGAGTTACATATGTCTAGATCGACGGTTTTAGGATTGACTAGATTGCTTATATTCTTCACTCATACTTTAATGCTCAAGTAGACTATTCTAGAATATTTGAGACGTATTCTCTTTTTATTTTATTTATGACTTGTTTTCTGTTTGTATGGGTTTTAGTTTATTTTTGGTAACTAGAACAGCATTTGGAAGCTAGATGATAGTACTAAAATTATATTAAGCAATTGTGTACCTGTCCTTGCAGGGTGGTGCCTTATGGTTCCAGAATTTGAGTGATCTTCCTGCTGGCTCTTTTGGACCAGTCTTTCCCATTCTAATTGCTGTCTTCCATTACATCAACATACAGGTTTTTGCTAATCTTGGAACCTGAAATATATGTCGATAGGATCAATATTATGCTTGATGCTCTTTAGAATTTATTTGTTCTACATTGTTGCAGGTGGCAGTAGTGTTATGCGTCTAACTTTTAATCCCTTTTCCAGATATCGTTTGATTCATCCACAGTTCGTCAAACTACTGGCTTGACCGGGTTGCTAATGAGAGTGAGTTGAACATGTCTTATTTTCTGCCTTAGTTGCTTACGCCTTACATAATTTTGTTTTGTGTTCTTGGACCCCTAATTCTTCTCCACCATGAAGTTATCTTTGTATGCCACTCATGCTGATGTTGCTGTTTTGTAACTAAAACTAAGATTTCATGCTTCCAGATATTCAAGGTTGTACTTATTTTTCTGTGTTTGTAGTATTACAAGTTGTATTTGGAGATCCTAAGTGTTCCTCTGTTCTTTGTCGGCTATGCTATTCCACAGGTAAGTAATTTTCTTCTTAAATTTCCTGCAGTCTTTGAATTCTTCTTAAATTTTGCTTCTCACATTATATTTTCTCAGTTATGTTTCTGTGAAAACATAATTGATGCTGCTGTTTATGTTCCACAATCTTAGCTTCTTTTTCTATTATTTTTCAGGGAAGTCTGGTCTATTGGGTAACCAACAGTTCAGTAAGTATAATTCAGGTATGCTATTTCGTCTCTTTTCGGAATTTTCAGTGAAAAATGCATTTCCTTGTTTCATCTTCCCAGCATTGAGGATTCGGGGATGGAGTTTTATCTGCTTATGATTAAAATAAAACCAAAGACAACTTGATTTTTTTGGTTCTACTTCTTATGGTTGTATGTTATCTTCTACAACTAAAGATTAAAAAACAAACTAAAAAGTTATGATGGATTGATAAGTAGTTTTCCGTGGCAGTATTGATGCAACTTTGTTGATGAGATGTGTCTGCACTTGTTAAATACAAAGATTCAAACGTTAAAAAAGACAGCTGCTTTAGTGGATCACTAGTTATAAATTTTTTAATCTGAAACAACTGTATTAGGTAGTGTACCGGTGACTCGTACGGAATTGACTTTGGCTATATGTTAAAATGTGTAAATTCCTGACCGAGAAATCTCAACTCTGCAGCAATTATCGCTTAAGCATCCTACGGTATTAGCAAAACTTGGTTTACTAGGTCCAAGGACCTCCTCTCCAGGCGTTGAGCACGCCATGGAGATCACTGAATCTGTGATCAAGTATGTCGACTCAGACTTGAAAGAGCAGACCCTTTCCCTGCAGACGTTAACACCAGAAGAACTTCTTTCTGTAAGTAGTGGATATTGAATACATGATCTTGATCATGTTTACTTTTATGTTCCTTTTTTTCCTTAAAATGGGGTTTTGGTGTCAGCTTTCAGTTCAGGTCTTGTCAAAAGGTGATACAGAAACATCCATTCAGTTGCTTCGGTGTGTATTTCCAAAGACCTTCCTCATGCTCTTTTAATACTTTTTGCCTACTTGTACTTAGCCACGTTCACTACGTGAGTGTTATTGTTCTCAGATTAGCTCTGGAAAAGGATCCTGGATATGTAAGAGGGTTGGTTCTCATGGGACAGACTTTGTTGCAGAAGACGCAGTTGTCGGAAGCTACTAAATATTTAGAACTTGCTATCTCCAAGGTTTGATTTGGATTCTGATTTTTGATATCTATCGAATTATTTATTTCTCCTTGACCTGGAGACGTTTCTAGTTGGTTCCTTTTGCTTGTTGACTGTGTGCTTGTTGTAAGACTATGTGCTTGAGACTCTTTTTTACTTAGCAGCACAATTCTTTCTGTTCCTTTCTCAGCTCCTTGATGAGGCTGCATCTGATGCTGAGGATGTTGAACTTTTAATGCTGGCATCTCAATGGGCTGGTGCTGCCTACGTACAACAGGTTTGACCAATCATTACTTTTTTAAATGATTATCATGAAAGTGCCTCAGGTCTTGATTGAGAAATCTTGAGTCAGTTATGACTCCTTTGCCTGTTATGTTCCGTTGGTAATCTAACCTTTCTGGCTTTCCAGGGAAATATGAAAAGCGGAATCATACATTTGGAAAGAGTGGCAAAACTGAAAGAACCAGGTGATGCGAAAAGCAAAGAGCACTACTTTGAAGCATTGCTGCTTCTTTCTAGGTACAATGATAGCTAAAAATGCAAGCAATTGAAGAGCTGATTATGTGACAAACAAAAGGTTTTGGTTTTGCTATCGCAGCGCTTTGTACAAGGAAGGGCAGAATCATGAAGCTGCAAAGATTTTACGACTAGTGGTGGACCACAATCCGGCCTACAAACCTCTGCTAGAACAGTGTGAAGATGAGAATGAGCTCGTTAGCGATCTCGCAAGTAGCAGGAAGGATCATTTCTGACAAATCTCCAATTTTTTGTAAGTATTTGATTGATACGTTCATCAACGAGTAATCACTTATATCAAGTTGAATATTTACACGGTATACTTGTAAGTACTTGATATTTCACAATACTGTATGCATGATTTGACCATTTTTTGCAAGAGCGTAGCCTGCAACCTTAGACACTTTCTCTTGAGAGTTCACTATGAAATGCTAATATTAAACTCAGACCAATTACAGATTCAAATTCATTCAAGAAGGGAATATGCTCTAGAGACGCATCACTAAAGAAAGCTAGACACTGATGGACATTTTGGGGATTGTAGTGATATGTACTCTTTCGATGAAGGAGAAGGTCATGCATTTGGGTTTGTAATATCTCTCTTCCCAATCATTCAGGGTAATAAGAGAGCAATATTTCAGATGCATAAGCAGATTTTCTTGCGAGTAACAAGTCCATACACTCAATAATTGTTGATATATAAAAATGCAGTGTTCAATTTTTATATTAATGATTTGTAACAAGTCCATACACTCAATAATTGTTAATATATAAAAATGCAGTGTTCAATTTTTATATTCAAGAAATCATTAGACAGAAATTAAATGGAAACGTAGACCCATTTTTAAAAAAAAATTGGTTTGTACCCAATATTTAGAACACTGTAGAAATCTGACTACTCAAATAAAAAAGAACACTAGTTAAAAGGTGAAATGCTATAGAAAGCAGCTTAAAGAAGGGGATAGAAGGAGAGGTTATTTGCAAATCCAAAATAATAAAACTAGGATGAAAAAGCCACAAGAAAAATACAGAAAGTTGAGATTTACTACACATTACATGGTTTGAGACTTGAAAGAGTCTGAGCCTTAAGTACACAAGCACACACAATCAAACTAGTTTATTCCAATAACAGACATAAGGAAGCGAAGTCTGACACAAACATTTGCAATATCATGACTGTTCTGGTTTATCAAACTTGACTGAGGAGGCTCGACCACGCCTGTAAAAACATAAAGAGCCTTCAACTCTTCTGCATAGTTAGCACTCCTTGCAACACTGTATCCTACTATCTTCCTCACCACTTCCATCTTCTCCCATATTTTATCCTCACTGTACACCTGAAAAATCCCAACACTCCTCTTTAATTTCATCAAAACCATACATATTTTGAACAGATTCACTATTTTTTACATGCCTAACTCTGTTCAAAGACACCATCACACTTGAAAAAAAACATAAATCCAAGAACAGATTCAAGACATTTACACTAAAGCATACCAAACCACCACCCTGTTGGTTTGTATAACAATAAAGTATGCAAGATCTGTCCTCTAAACTAAAGAACACCAAAACATGAGTGTTTAGAAAGTTGAGTAAAACCGGTTACCTGCACGCCCGGTTTTTTTCTTTTTCTTAGTTGTGTTTTTACGTTTCTCTTCCCCTGTTCCACTTGGCGCACTTACACCTTGGTCTACCGGCTGGTCAAGAGATCAGAGAATGATTTTAAAACAATTTTATTCAGTTATCTATAGAACTTCTGTCACTGGTATAAGGTTACATTTTAAAGAGTGGTAAGTTTCACAATTACTGACTTAACCTTGATTCTTGATCCTTAACCTGGACCTTTTATACATAAGCATTGGGGTTTAAAGGACTCAACACTACCTGGACCCAACCTATAAACTAAGTTCACATCAAACATCATAAGACCATGGATAGAATACAACATCCAACAAAAAAGTTAAAAACCATGTTGATCTTTGTTGACTTTCCCTTTTTCTAAATCTTTACATTCCATGAACCATTGCAACCCAAAAAGATTCACCAGTTCACCCATAGAAAGCAACAAGACCATAAACTATATGTATGTGACAATGCAAATTTATTGTCATAGCAGAACATTCAGCCATAAAATTGCAGATTGGATTTGAGCATATATTTTATCGAGTACTTAGCTAAAAGCAGAGGATATTCAGCTATGTTATCATTTCATATACTAACTCCCAAGTAGGATTAAGTCTTAACCTCGTTAGAAGATGTTTCCTCATCTTTTTCCTTAGAAGCTTCAGTTGTAGTGCTCTCAAGCTCCCCTGCAAAAGGTATGAGTCTCTGATAAGCTATTTCACGCTAAAATAACATTTATTATAATCATTATAAACAACCTTCATGTACAGTCTTAGGTTCTTCCTGCTTTCCAGATTGATCTTGAACCTTCCCTGACTTTTCTCCATCTTGTAATTCTTTCTGATCAGATCTACCCTCGTCCCTGATTCTCTCTATCATGCCCGTTGATTCTTTGGCCATCTCCTCATCTTCTTCCTCACTCTGTGTGAGAACCGGTTCAAATTGGGCCATGCCTGGACCACGGCCAAGCTTGATGTCCTCAAACCAAGATTCATCTTTCTCTATTCCACTTGTTTCTTCATTAGGAGGAAGAAGAGTTCTCATGACCTTTTGAGTACAAGCATAGTTTGCCAAGAAGAGACAAAAAGGAACAGAGGAGATGAAGGCGATGGTAGAGGCGACAACAAGTGGAGGAAACAGGAGTGGAGCTGAAGACACTACAACACCAGCTGTTAAAACCTTCTTCCCAACACTTACTGCCTTACTCCAAATCCAACTTATCTTGCCTTCACGCTCATTTTCTTCCATTGTTTGACTCATGGTGGTTTCTTTGATTCTGCCAAGAACACAGAGTTGAAAAAGTTATGTTCTGAGCTCAAGAGAGAGATAAATCAGAGTTTGTTTTCTAGGTTCGGAGCCAAAACTCATAATCTTTCAAATAAACCGCAACTTGTAATACTAGTTTCGTTCCAACGGTTAAACAAATTGCCTTAACCTCAAATGATTTGTTTGGAGGACTCAGAAGAAACTTCATGCAAACATAATTTATAATATATTTAAGAAGGTAATTAGGTTCATATCATCTTCCATTATAATGAACGTAAAGAGATGAAAACTCTATAGTTTGAGATGGGAAAAGGTCTAATTAAACAGGAAAAAAGAAAGAACACAAACCTGTTTATGGTAGATTCAGCTGAGCAAGTAGAGCAGAGAATAATGGGTGGTAGAGACAGAGAGGCACAAAAAAAAGCTTCTTTAGAGAGAGAGAGAGAGACTAAATGGAGAAAACACAGAGAAAGGACACGCGTAGAGAAGTGAAGATTGCATGGGTTTATGTCGCAACGTGCCTCTTTGCTTTCTCATCATCCACTTGTTCAATTAAAATCCCTCACTCATGCAATACCTTAATTTGTATGAAAAAACTAGTTTCCGGATACTCTTAATTTTAGATTTAATAACCATTTGTTAGATCCGTACCAATTGTCTAGTTCACTTTTAGAGTAATTTCAAACACATCTCTCGCTAATTTTTAGAAAACTTTGCCTCATATCATATGACATAGTGTTTTACGGATGGTTCTTAGAAAGAAATGAGAATTAACCGGAACAAAATTGATATCGTACATTAAAAGATTTTGACGGTTTGATGAGAGCAAGAAATACAAAATTCAACCTTTAACCTTTCACTGGATAATGGAGAGTACAATGAATTTAAGACAGTTCTATGTAAAGTTTACAACTAATTATTCTAAGATGGTGAAGATAGTTTTGGAACCTGAAAAATGATATATTTTTATAACTTATAAACAAAGTATCTAGATATTCAAGAAAATATTCAATCGTTCAGAATTTATATATGTTCGACGACGCATAATACAATCGCGGATATGTTTGTACTTAGTGCTAAAAAACAACTGTCTTTTATCGTTTATATAGACATAGAATTACCTGTTTGGTTTACAAAGTCTTATCGGAGTATGTTTATATTGACGACAAAAAAAATATATCTATGGCTTAATCAAATGTAAATGAATTCTCAAAGATTTTTCTAAAAATTTCTAAAATATATAATTAAATTTGATTGTATTTAAAAAAAAAAATAAATCAAAAGATTTTATTGAATTTTCATTGGAAATTATTCCAGTGGAACAATATTTTTGTATCCACTAAAACTTAGAATATAAATTAATTAAAGATAAATGACAAGAAAAAGAAAAAGAAAAACCAATTAAAAAGGTGTTAAAAATTTATCATCTTCAGCTTCGTCTCCACAGGCGAAGAGTAACCACAAAAACCTTCTCCAATCGCTCCTGCGAAAATCTCATGTTCTTTCGACTATCATCATGAAGTCTTTCAATTTCATGTGCCCTTCCGCCCCTCCCAGATTCTTCCCCACGCCTTATCCCCACCTTCGCACCTACACCACCTCACGCGCCGCCCCTTTCTTCCAGGTTAAATCCTTCCAACGCGGCGACTTCGACCGCTTCGCCGATAACATCAAGTCCGGTAAGGCTTGGCGAGACGCGTGGCGGACGGCCAACGACGGATTCGAGCAATTCGTCTTTGAGGCTAAGAAGACGGCCGAGCGAATCGACCGTGAGTACGCCGTCTCTCGCCGTTTGAGCTCAGCCGCAAGCTCTGCCGGGGACCGTGCTCGTGAGATTGATCGTGAGTATGGGATTAGCCCACGTGTCAGGACCTTATCCGCCGATTTTGGTAGAAATTTCCCCAAGGTATAATACAAAGCTTCAGCTAAGATGGATTCTGCAATTGATGTGGATAATGTTTAGTTGTAATTTAGATTAGAAAAGCTCATTCTTTTGAATGATTCAGCTCCCTATGGATTACATGCACATTCACTTGTTATGTTGAATAATTAGTTGCTTTGCTATTTGATGTGATAGACAAGACTTGGAGCAATGACTTCACTTGATTGTTACCTACATGGCTCTTGCTTCTAATGTATACATTTGGATGTTGAATCATTCCTGTGCAATTTTAGTTGTTTTGCTAGAATTATACAAGACTTTGAGCAATGAGACATCACTTGATTGTTACCTACATGGCTCTTGCTTGTGCTGAGTTTTTCCTCTTCATGTGTTTGTTTTACAGTACAGGAAGCAATTCAGTGACTTCTTGAATACACCCCTAGGTGGAAGTTTTGCTGTAAGTATTACATTGTTACTTTTACTCTATTATGCAATGTTCAAGAAATCTTTAGCTGTCGTTAGGCGCTTTATATGAGATTATTAGGCGCTTTGTATGAGAATATTGAGCCTATACTGAGTTTTTGAGCACCAAAAACCGGTCTAGAAATATCGTGTCATTGAGGTCCGATTTGCCAACTAGACCGATTTTTAGAACACTGCTATTATGCTATTATGATCGAGCTGGACCTGACACTTCTCAAGTTAGTATCTATCCTCATTTCAATAAGATACTTTCTGTATCAATGAGTAGCATGATCTGCCTGCCCTTTGTGTTGTCTATAATATTATTAAAAGCAACAGACTTGGACTATGAAAACCAGAATTGATTTTCTGTCATGTTAGATTTATTAGATACATAAGCACTAGATTAATATACCAAAAGACTTTAATTATTGACTTGTCTCATTGTAAATGTTTTTTACTGAATCCTAACAGAGTTTATAATTCTGATCTTGGTTTGATTTTCCAGACTATTTTCTTTCTTTGGTTTGCTCTCTCTGGATGGCTGTTCCGAGTGATAATAGTCGCCACATGGGTTCTTCCCATTGCTGGCCCTCTTCTCATTGGTGCAGTAGCCAATAACTTCGTCATCAAGGTATATACTTAACCCTTTTTGCTGTCTACATTCTTCGATTTAGTATATGATATGACACGACCAGTATTGTTGAAACAAATGCTGTTGAAAGCTATGTTAATATTTTTGTTTGGTGCTGCACAGGGAGAATGCCCAGCGTGTAAGAGGCAGTTTATAGGATACAAGAACCAAGTGATCAGATGCGAGGGATGTAGGAACATCGTGTGGCAGCCACAGGGAGACTTCTTCTCAAGAGACGGTAACAACAACAATAACAACAACAAGGGTAACTCTAAAAAGCCACCTAAGTCCCAAATCATCGATGTCGATTTTGAGGAGAAGTGATGATCAGACAGAGCAGAATGCGATTTAAACAGTGTTTCGGTAGTAGCTGAATCATTTGCTGTTTTTGTTTGTTCTATAAACTGTTACCAGCAGGAAGGCACTCGTGTTGATTGTTGTGTATACTATGAAGGCCTTTGTGTAGATGAAGTAGTTTCCAAGGGAACACGAGGCGAGGAGAGAGACTTAGATGAAACTTTGAAAGTAATTTATATATGTAGTCAAAATCATATGAAAGAAACATTTTACATCTCCAGTTTTTGTTTATGTTTATTTTTTACCCTTATTACCAACATGTTATAGTTAGTTTGTTTCTTGAAACCACATTTTTAGTGTTCAGAACCAAAGTTAATTAGCTTAATAGCAAAGGCTAGGTGTATAATTAGGTGAGTGACGGTAAAAAAAACTGAACCAACTTTCGTAAATATCTAAATAACTGTTATATTTATATACTTAAAAAACTGAAAAAGTTGAATGCCCAAAAGGCCAAAGCCCAGGAACTCATGGGCTCAAATTGATTCACAGGTCACAAGACTCGATAGATCTCCACAGCACAGAGCTTCTATCAGTTATTTTTTGGCGCTCATTTGATAATGAATATATCACGTGGCACTCACGTGGACAAACGAACCGACTCTGACGCTAGAATCCTTTCTTCTTCTTCTTCGTCTCTTCAACTCTTTCCCTCCATTTTCTCTCTCTCTCTCTCTCTCTCTCTCTCTCTCTGTTTTTATTTTCTCGAGAAACTCTTACCGTTAGAAAAGTGCCATTGTTGTTTCCCTCCATTGCTCAATAATTAAAAAAAATCGCCAATTCCAAACCTGATCATAGAGATGGAGCAACCAAAGGATCAAGAAACAGAGAAAATGAAAGAAACTGATGGGTGAGTAGTAAAACAAGTCTCCTCCGAGTTTCTATTTAAGCTTTCTTCCTGTCACTGCTTGGTTGGTGCTTATCAGAGCGCCGCCGACGATGAAAGCAGAGGAACCAAACGCCGCATGTGTTTCAGCTCTTGATATGATACTCGAGGTCCTTCTTCTTCTTCTTCGCAACAATGTCACTGAATCTTCTTTTTTTTTCTTTTAAAACTGATTCTATTTAATTTGTGCAGTCTCTGACGAGAACTACCATGTTCTCATGCGATCTCGCCATAACCCTTTTTCCATTAGCACATCAGAGATTCGTACAAAACTTCTTAGACCAGATTTACCATCTCTTTCTCAACAAACTTACTCTTATGGTCTCTTCTTCTTCTTCTTCTCTAACCTCTTTTCTTTACATCAATATATTTATATCTTTGTTAAAAATTAACTCTTTCTCACGCTTCTAATCTCCAGGAAGAAAATGGTTGTGTTTCTGAGATTTTGTTAAACGTCTTGGAGATTCTGCCTTTCTGGAACCGTCACTTAGGATTCCACGACCTTGTGAAAATGAACTGCGTTAGATGCAAGATGGATACTCAGTATCCACTCCAACCTTCTTTTGGTTTATTCATCGTTGCCAATTCACTCAGACAAACCAAGGCAAGTTTCATCTTTGTATCTTTTAAGAGAACAAGAACCTCTCCTTTTCATAATAGTAAAGATGTAATGTTTTTGGTAATCACAGTCTGCATTTGAGGATTTTACGTTTGAGAGGATCCTTAAAGTCATCAACATCAACTCAATGGTGCCTTGCAAAACTGAAGGATGTGAGAAACTAAGCTATGTTGATCATATTGTCCCTACACTTCCTTCTGTTTTTACCATTGGTAAGTCTATATTGATAAAACTAAGTTATATTGGTAGATTTGAGCTTTTATTTTGTTATGTTTAGCTCTAGAGTGGGAGAACAATGAGACTGAAGAAGAGATACTTGCTACCACTTCTGTTCTGACTACTGAGATAGATATTAGTAACATATACAAACACGAAGGTGAATGTCCACACACCAAATACAATCTTGTGTCAATGGTTAGTATCTAACCTGTTTCAGTTCCATTTTTTTAAGTTTCCTGTTGAGAAGATTAATGTAACAAGTCCAATATGCAGGTTTGCTCGCATGGAGATCAATACGCTTGTGTTGCTTACGGAAACGATAGATGGGTCTGTTACTTTCCTTCTGAGCAACAGGTAAAAACTTATAATGTGATATACAAGCAAGTTATTCGATATGATTAGCGGATTGTGTGTAGGTTATTGGAGACTGGGGTAGTGTTATCAACACTTTTACACGATTGAATATGCGACCTGAGATTCTATTTTTTGAAAACGTAAGCTGCTTATTATGTTTTTCTTTTGTTGTTTCCTTATGTTTGTGTGTTTTCTCAACCTCTCTACCTACTTGGAATTTTCAGGATATGCAGAGGAAGGTGATTGTGAACGCCCAGATTAATATGCCAATTGCTCTGAAAAATATGTTGGTACAAAAATATTACTAGGGTCATGTGCTTTGGATGTTTAAAGAGAGACTGTGTGTGCAAATTTTGCTTTAGCTCCAGTCCTAATCGGTATGATGTATCACTGAATCAAAGTACTATTTTGTAAATGCACAGCTTATTATTTGATAATGGAAGATTTGTTTTCCCTCTGTGAGATTGTAATATCTTTCATCAAATTCCCCCTCTCTGATATTATATAGACATAGGAAAGTTCAGTTTAGGATTTGTCTGCAGTTCTTGGAGTAACTTCACAGCTGCATTGTAATTTCAACTCATCAACACAACTTCTTTTGAACTAGTAAAGGTCCTAAAGGATAAGAAAACACTCTCTACCTACAGCCAGTGTCATCACACATGTCTGACCCATCAAGTTTACAATTCAACTCAAGAAACACAAAGGAAACTGCTTGGCCTGATGTTCATTTTCTTTTTATTGAAGTTTTGTTTGCCATTTGTTGGGTTTATTGAAAAAAATCTGTTAATATATTTGCTTCAACTGCACTGTAGTTCACATGAATATCAATTTGCTTTAACCATCGATCAGTGGGCTTCATAAAACAGAATCTTAGGCCGAACCTTCCTTTCCACACAGAATCTTATCACACTCTCCCAGTTGCCAACAGCCTGTGGTATCACCAGACAACATATTACTAACAATGTCTCTCAGTTCACAAATGAACTCAACTCACCAAGTACAAAGAAAACTGTTTAGTCTCTTACCTCTCCTGTAAAAGCATCATGTCTGACACCGACCCACCTGTCCTTTTCATATGCTAGGCAGATGTGTTCTTCTTCGTCTTCACCACAACCAACCTGCATACATTTCCATATTCTGAGCCTCAAATTTAGAACAAACATTTGAGACATTTGAGACCCTGTATTAGATTTTACCATTGACACAAGCCGGTACTTTGTGTTTGGCTCTAAGCCTTCGTATAGCCTGCTCATATCTATCTCCCAGTCCAAAGCCTTTGTTGTTTCAGCTATCTCTTTTTCCGTTTCATGCTTCTCCCATTCCAGCACTAGTGTTGCAAACCCCCACAAAACATCAAACAATTGTTAAATGAAATGAGTACACAAGATCACAATCATGGTTAAAACTTACTTACCGACTGTGAATATAGGCGGGCATCTACTTATAATGTGATGAACAAAGTTTGCCTTTCCACAGCCTCCTGTTTTAATGTCACATAACATTTTATCTTCCATGCGAATCATTTTAAGGATGTCCTCAAACTTTATAGTCTCAAAAGCACACTGCATATATAACCAACCACACACAACAACTTATAAAGTGGTAGTTACCAGTTTCTATAGGAAAGACAAAGAGGGAAACAAATGAAACGTACCTTCAGGTCTCTGATTGAATCTGCAGCCATAACGATTCCATAAGAACTTTGTTCTGGATAATTTGGCTTCTGTCTGCATCTGCTACAACTCATTCTTTCATATTCTTCCAGTGTAAAGAGGCGACTTACCAAGCTTTCTCTTTCTGGACTTTTACAGCTATGCCAAGACTCAAGGATGGATACGACTATCTCAGCAGTATCACTTGACTGCAACGAGTAAAAAACAAGATAATAATCAAAGCATATTTAATAAAATAATAATACCATTCTTAGAAGCTTATATATATCTGCACAAACCATGGAAAGAACTTCTCTGGAAGTAAGTAAATCGCTCAGGAGATAGCTTTGGAGTAGCTCAGGAACTTGTTTTTCCAAGTCTTCATGAAACGGTTTCTTATTTTGCATTAAATCCTCTTTCAGGATCTTAATGTTCAAGAGGGCCTGCATTACCACATGTTTTTTTGCGAAGATATCAAAGAGACCATACAGAATCAGAACTAGAAGATGAGAGTATAAGTATAACCTTCAGGGTCAGAGCTAAATTGCATCTGGCTGCACCTTCTCTAAGTACTGACTCTTCTCCAGGCATGTTTTGCACACCTTGAAGATAGGAATGAAACAAAACAAAGTTTATGCAACTTAACTAGAAGTGGTTTAGAATTTCGTCATCGCAAAGTTCTTTCAACCTTGACCAGCTTCCTCTTCATCTACAGTGTTGGATGAAATTTCCAACCGACCCTTTTCACTTGAAAGACTATTATCTGGTGGTTCCATAGAATCTTTCTCCGTCGTTTGTAGTAATGAAGATGTACCTTGGAGATCAAGGTTGAGAGAATGTTCACTGGACATGAAAGAAGATGTTTTCTTCAAGTTTTGTTCAGAGAGAACCCGAAAACAAATTTATCAACATGCAGAACAAGAGACGCTTGAGGTACTTACTGTTCAACAGTCTTATCAAGGGGACTAGACATGCTCGTTGAAGTTTTCTGTTGCATTAAGAAGACCATTCCTTCTTACAATTCAGTAACTGAAAATTCAGAGAAGCAAATAGAGAAAATTAGACCTTATTGCTTCTATGTTTCTTTTTCTTTGACTGTGGCTTCTTTTCCTCTTTGAGTAAAAGATCTGCTTCTGCTGCAGCTACGTTCATTATCTCCTAGGAATGATACATCAGACATAATATAAGGAACAAGTGAGAGACGGTCTGCATCAAAAGGAAGACGAAAACCAACCAGGAAGTATTCTTTAAGTGGTCGAAGGATGTAAGAACGGTAATCGAAAACAGAAAGTCTGATAAGGTCGTTGAACAAACTAATCCTTGAGTTCTCGACCAGCAACATCTTTGTATCGACTAGAGGAACCTGCAAATCAAGAAAACACTTGTAAGATTAAGTATTTCTATTGTTAATTAAAACTCTGATTAGGAATGAACCTTATCAGCGACCAATGATCTCAGACGGTCTATGGACTTGAGGACTATATCATCGCTGAGATCTTTATGCCCATGTATACACTTCAGGCAATCCTCTAAATCTAAGATATCAAATGTTGGATGCGGTGCTTCTTCAAGAGCATCTCGTACTGAACACAAGAACAGATTTGTATTGAGAGAAACTGTAGCGTTTGTCTTCCTTTCACATTCATCTCCTAGAAGAGATGCATATTTGTTCCATTGATGTTCCGGAACACTCCTTCTCTTATCATTTTCACTTACACATAAGTTTATGGCTTCGACAAGACCTGCATCATAACATAGCATCTGCAGTTTCTTTGCATATTTGGTTCCCAAAGTCCCACAAGTGAACTGAACTGCTCTCAAAACAGCCACCCAAATATCTAGATAATGTGTCCTCACAGGTCTTGGAAATCGAAATCTCTCATCTCCTCCAGAGGAGTGATCCGTTAACCAAGATACTATATCATCCCCACGGGCATGTGCCTTGGCGTAGTGATCATTGGGGTTAAAGAAACTGACTGTCCCTTCATCATCAAATTGAGCAATCTCACATCGCAGCAGTCTCTTATCCAGAAGCAGATATGAGAAGTGCTTGTCGAAGTCTATCTTTTCTTTAACTCGAGTACCACTGTAGAAACTGTCCACTGCTCTGCAAATCAGCTCTCTGCCATCTTCTCTTTCACACTTTGTGCGTTTGAGAAGGTCTAGAACTTGTTCGAGTTCACTTCTTTCCAAAAAGCAGATACTCTGAGGTGTTTCCACTAGACGACAACACTCTGTAGTAAGAGTATCCTTGGAAACTTCGAACCGTGCCTGAAGATGCTTCATCACAAAATGCTTCATCCAATCTCTAACACCACAAGAAAGAATCTTACGCTCACAAAACAACACAAGTAGCAATCGAATCTCCTTGAGTAACTTGCTGCGTTCTTCATCTCTAGCTAATGGCCAGTCTCTTGACCATCCATTCTCATATACAAACGCTTTCACAAACTCTAGCCGAGTCTTGATCATTTCAGCAGCAGCTAATGTATCCACTGGCTCCCATCCTGCAACTTTAATCATACCAGCCCACACTTCATCTACCACCTGAGCCATATGCTCTGTCCTAGAAGGCTTAAACTTCACAACATGTTCTTTCTCAAGATGAATCTTAAACTTTTTAAGGGTTAAGAACTCTTCTGAACAAGACCGACACATCCACAATCTCCATCTTTTGTTATTCATAACAGAACCAAGAACTTTCCCCAAAGCATCTCCTCCCTCTGTGCCATAGAATCTCTGCACATAGCTTGTAAAATCCACAATGCTCACTTCCATAAACTTCCTTTTGATCTCAACATTCAAACCTGACCAGTACAACCTCAATCCTCCAACCTCATTTGTTTTTCTCTTGGATTCTTTAACTTGTGGTTCACGTATGTCCCTGGGAGAACCAGCAGCGAGCCTTGTCTTTGCAGCTTCGAGTATAACTTGGACGTCTTTTCGACTTTTCTCCTCTTTCGAACTCAATTCATCGAAAGTCACCAAAACAGAGAGATACTCTTTGGCTTTGCCTATGGCTTTCTTCAAGTACAACGGTGATCCGAGTATACACCCCAAGCCATAGAGACGAGCAGCACAAAACGATGAGAATCCCTTGTTTACAGAATTGCATTCCGCAGAGGCGAGTAGAAACGCGAATCTCGTGTTGGGACAGTCTGCTTTCTTGGCTTGATCGAAGAAGATTCGACCTTGCTGGAAAGAGAGAAAGTGTAGCATCTTGTAGTTCTTGTTCTCATGATGAGCAGAGATCCAAGTTTCCATAACCTCCAGGGCCTTGATGTGATCTCCTTGAGCGATGTAATCTGTAGAAAGTTGTTGGATTTGTCGAGCTTCTTCATCATCGTCTACGAAGTAAGTCTCCTCCATGTGGTTCGATTCTCTCAAAAAGCTTTCTTGCTGGTTCTTCATTTTTATTTTTTTGCTTCGAGAGAGGTAAGGAGGGAAAAAAAAAAAACGGTTAGGTGTATTCGAAGAAGAGGACCCCATTTTATCACGTGAGAGCCACGTGACAAGGGCTTCGAGAGAGAGACACATTTAAAAAGCATTCTGTCGAGCAGCTTGTGTGCATTTCATGTTCGATTTGATTGCACAAATAAATAAAAAAATTTGAGAAAATTTCGAATTGTAAGAACTTCATGTTGGGGATCAAAGGAACACGAGAGCGCAACAACAAAAAAAAAAAAAAAAAAAATCGTACAGTTATAAAATGTGTTGTGCCCACCAACTGTTTGTTAAAAGTTCACATATCACGTGACTCTCACGTGCTTCAATCAAATTTTGGCGCTCTTTTCATAATGCATATCACGTGACTCTCACGTGCCCAAACCAACTAACTGTAGCTGATCAAATATCTTTGCATTCTTCTCCCCCCATTGTCTCTGTTTCGTTTCTCGAGAAAATCCATAGAGAAAGTCTTGCGACTAGAAAGAAAAACGCCATTGTTGGTTTTCCCTGGAGATGGAGTCATCAAAGGCTCAAGAAGTGGAGAAAGACGACCAGAAACTTGATCCGTGAGTACTCATGCTGTAGTCGCGTATATGCTTTTTTTTTCCATAGAATTTTCTCTGGAAGAATCGCCTTCTTAGTGCTTGTCTATTGTTCAGAGATATCTCAGTAAGGCATGACGACGACGCTCATGAGCCGATGAAACCAGAGGAGAAACCACACGCCACTCGTGCTTCAGCTCTTGATACCATACTCAAGGTTCTACAAATCTCTTTTCCCCGATCTTGATTAGTGTTCTCAAGAACGTGATTGATTGTTGCAGTCTCTCTGGAAAATCAGCGTTTTCAGAAAAGAGATGTCCAGCTCCAATGAAGATCAACTCCGTGATTTCATCCTCAACAATCTATCTCTCACTCATCCTATGGTCTCTTCTCTCTCAACCTTTATAACCTTTCTATGTGTTTAAGCTTATCTTCTTGTTTTTTACTCTGTCTGCAGGAATCAAACGGTGTTTTCGACTTCTTAGTAACCATCTTGGAGCTTCTTCCTCGCTGGAAAACTGGATATGATGAGGAAGATGGTGAACCTCTTAAATCCAAGTTTGAAGTTCACGAAACGCTCAAAAAGATCTGCAACAGATGCAAAACGGATACTGAATATCCACTCGAACTTGCTTATGGTCTAATCGTGGTTGCTGATTCGCTCAGAGAATTCAAGGCAAGTCTATTTGTTTCCTTGTAGCAAATGATGATAAGTGATGATGCTAAGAAACGTTTTTTTTTTTTGGGTTATTATCACAGTCTGCATTTGAGGATTTGACATTTGAGAACATCCTTAAGGTTGAGAGAACCAGTTTGATGATGCCTTGTGACAAGGAAGGTTGTGGGAAAAGAAACTATGTTGAGCGTGTGATTAATAAACTTCCATCTGTTTTCACAATTGGTAAGACACTTCTATCAAGTTTATTATGTAGACATCAACAACATAATACACTAGTTTATGGAATGGTTTAGCTCTAGAGTGGGAGAACAATGAGACTGAAGAAGAGATATTTGCTACCACTTCTGTTCTGGCTAATGAAATTGATATTAGTAAGATATACAAATACGAAGGTGAGAGTATATTCACTAACTACCGTCTTGTGTCCATGGTATGTATCTGATTCCTTTAAGTTCCCTTTTGGGTTTTCTATTGTTACCAGAAACCAACTCCAAATGTTGTAATATTCAGGTTTGCTTGTGCGGAGATCAGTTCAATTGTATAGCTTATGAAAACAATAGATGGATCAGATACTTTGCTTCTAAGAATGAGGTAAAGCTTTTGTAATACCAAGAAAGTTACTCCATCTGTGACTTGTTTTATCTTGTAAGTTAAACTGAGTGAGGTGTGTTGCTTATACAGGTTATTGGAGATTGGAACAGTGTTCTCAGCAGCTTTGTAAAACTGAAGATTCGACCAGAGATTCTGTTTTTTGAAAATGTAAGCTCCTACAACTACATACTTGCTTATGTTTTTGTGTGTGTTCTCAGTTCCACCAAAACTTGAATGGCTTTGCAGGTGATGGGCCAGATTATGGGGACGGACCAGATTGTGTTCGGGAGCTTGGGGAAGATATTATAAAGACCAATAAAAGCTTTCTCAATGATGTATATGCAAAACTTTAGAATCGATGTTTGGGTCTTAAGTCAAAAGCTTTTACAAGGTCTTAGTAGAATAATGCTTTGAATGTAAAGCACTGTGAACATATTTGTGTTTTTTTTTCTTTCTTTCTTCAGCTCAATGTTAACACTTGATTGATATGATCATTTGACTAACACAGCTTTGTGAGAAAAAAAGTTGAAATGAAGATGCTGGGTTTGTTTAAACAATTCAATAAGGTGGCATGAAGGATAGATAGATCAAATGGATGCTTTGTCATAGTGTAAAGAAAGCTGGCTTATAGGGCTTGATTGTTGTGAGATCATTGAATGAAAAGTAAGGAATCTGATATGTTTCCTTTCTATAAAGAAAGCATCACAACTTTTAAGTTGTTTCAACTCAGTATCAATCGCTTTATTAAGACAAAAGAACAAATCTGCTTTTGAAATGGAATATGTAACTGTTCATACAAGAATCGGTTTTCTATATTGACATATGAGTTTAGTCACTTGTTAGTTCATTGCAAAGCTTCATAAAACAAAATCTCTGGCCGAACCTTCCTTTCTCCACAGAATCTGGCCACACTGTTCCAGTTACAAACAACCTGTGATGCACATCAAGTTAACCAGTTACAAATACCTGTTTCAGGATTTACCATTGACACAAGCCGGTAATTTTGTGCTTGGTTCTAAGGCTTTGTATAGCCTGCTCATATCTATCTCCCAGTCCAAAGCCTTTGTTGTTTCAGATATTTCTTTTTCTGTTTCATCTTTCTCCCATTCCAACACTAATGTTACAAACCCACCAACAAAACATCACCATCGTTGTTTTATCCTCATCACACAATACTCTAAACAAAATAATGAACAGAACTTACCGATCGTGAAGATAGGTGGGCATCTACTTATAATGTGATGAACAAAGTTTTGCTTTTCACTGTAAGTAATATTGTTTCCCTTAAGATCATCGTTGTATTGATACGTGAATATATAATACATAGAGGAGAGTGAATCTAGGAGAATATACTGAGAATAGTATCTACTGAATATCTAAACTATACAGATGATGCTTATCATCTAATACCCTCCCGCAGTCGTAGCGTGGAGTCTGTCACGCCTAGACTGGATCTAAAGTTTGTAAAGAGTGAAGAGGGTAAGCCTTTGGTAAAGATGTCGGCGTACTGGAGTGCAGCAGGGATATGAAGAACTCTAATGTGGCCCATGTGAACCTTTTCACGAACAAAGTGGATGTCGATCTCAATGTGTTTTGTGCTTTGATGTTGTACAGGATTGGTGGAGAGATACACAGCACTGCCCATTTCTAGAAGCAAATTCCGTAGCCAGCAAGCTTCGGCGACTGCATTTGCAACTCCTTTGTACTCAGCCTCGGCACTAGAACGAGAGACTGTTTGTTGTCGTTTGGCTGACCAGGAAATGAGGTTGTCACCGAGGAAGAGACAGAAGCCGGAGGTTGATCGGCGAGTTGTTGGGCAGCCGGCCCAATCAGCATCTGTATAAGCTGTAAGTTGCATGTTTTGGTGTTTCAAGAGCTGCAGTCCCATTGTTTTTGTGCCTTGCAAGTATCGGATAATGCGTTTGAGGGCGAGAAGATGACTGTCCCGCGGATCATGCATGAACAAACAAACCTGCTGGACAGCATAGGAGATGTCTGGACGTGTGAAGGTCAGATACTGCAATGCACCGGCGAGGCTTCGATACTCAGTGGGGTTAGCAACAGGCTTGCCATCTCCTTCGGAAAGTTTGGACTTCATGTCGACAGGGGTTGTGCAGGGTTTGCAGTCTGTCATCCGAGCTCGAGCTATAATCTCGTCAGTGTAGTGAGACTGGTTCAGGAAGAGACCCTTGTCGTTGAATTTTGCAGAGACACCAAGGAAGGAATGAATGCGTCCTAAGTCTTTCATTGGAAATTCCGATTTCAAGACTTGAATGATGGTGTCGCGGAGAGTTTCAGTAGAAGTTGTGACAATAATGTCGTCGACGTAGAGAATTAGATACGCCATATTTCCATTTTTCCTGTAAACAAAGAGACTTGCATCTGATTTGCTTTGAATGAATCCATTGTTAGTAATAAACGTCACAAATCTTGCGTTCCATGCACGCGGAGCCTGTTTAAGGCCATAAATTGATCTCTTTAGTTTGCAGACATGGTTTGGCTTTGTAGTGTCAATGAAACCAGGCGGTTGAAAGATGTAGACAGTTTCATCCAAGGTGCCGTGCAGGAAGGCATTTTGTACATCAAGTTGATGTATAGTCCAGCCAGAGATGAGGGCAATGTGGAGGACTGTTCTTATCGTCGCGGGTTTGACAACTGGGCTAAACGTTTCTTCATAGTCGATGCCTTGTTCTTGTGATTTGCCATTGGCAACAAGGCGAGCTTTGTGACTTTTGAATTCTCCATCTGCATCAAACTTATGCTTGTACAACCACATAGAACGCACAATGTTAGTGTTAGGTGGGCGCGGGACAAGATCAAAAGTCTCACTTTTAACTATAGCATCGTACTCTACATTCATGGCAGGATTCCAATTAGGATCAGCTAAAGCTTTAATATGGCTATTAGGAATAGGAGAACAATTTTGAGTGTGGAGTGAGAGAATGTGTTTAGGCTTGGATATACCATGCTTTGAACGGGTAGACATGGTGTGCCGTGGAACCTCTCTTGCCGCTTGGGCAGTCTGAGTTGGCGCCTCAGGTTGAGGTTGAACCGGAACTGCATTTGTTGTTGTTGCAGGTGCCGATTCGAGAATGGAGCGGAAGACAGGTGACGGCTCCGTGTCGTCTAAGAAGTCATGCCGAGAGTCTTGTGGTGGACTCAGATCTCTGTACGGGAAACAATTCTCATCGAACGTTACATGTCGTGAGATGATGATCTTCTTAGTCGACAAGTCGAAGCACCTGTATCCTTTGTGGTTTTGAGGATAGCCAAGAAAGATGCACTTAGAAGAACGAGGTGAGAGTTTTGAATTATAAGAATGATTGATATTTGGATAGCAAAGACAACCAAAGACTTTTAAGTGAGAGTAAGAAACTGGTTTACGAAACAGTACCGAAAATGGGACTTTGTTTTGGATTGCTTTGGAAGGTAGCAGATTGAGAATATGGACCGCTGTATGAAGAGCCTCTACCCAGAAGTTGGATGGTAGATGAGCTTGAAAAAGGAGACTACGCACCGCATTGTTGATTGTGCGAATCATCCTTTCAGATTTTCCGTTCTGCTGTGAAGTGTAGGGGCAGGAGAAACGGAAATTTATCCCATTCTTTGCGAAAAAATCATGAAACATTGAGTTGTCATATTCTCCTCCATTGTCACACTGCAAAGACTTAATGGAACTCCCAAATTGATTTTTAATATAATTAGAGAAGTGGAGAAATTTAGAAAATGTTTCATGTTTGTACCGCAGAGGATAAACCCAGAGGAAGTGAGAGTACTGATCGAGAAAGAGGACGTAGTACTTGATTCCACTGAGACTCTGAATTGGCGAAGTCCATATGTCGGAGTGTATTATTTCGAAAGGAGCATTGACTGTCGAATTCGAGTGTGAGAAAGGAAGCTTTGTGTGCTTTGCTATTTGACAAGCTGAACATAACTGAAAAATATCACGTTTATTGCAAGAGAGTTTTGAATTAGATAGCAAAGAATTTAAAATATGAGAGCTGGGATGAGCCAGTCTACGATGCCAAACACCAGAAGAAGCAGTAAGAAAAGCACTAGGTTGCAGAGTCGCATTATTGGAGAGAGTGTGGAACGGATAGAGGTCACCGCTGCTGTCACTGCGGAGAATCGTCTTGCGTGTTTGAAGATCCTTCACAGAGAAACCAAGGGGATCAAATTCAACAGAACAAGAATTATCCTTTGTAAAGCGACGAACAGAAATAAGATTTTTTATAACAGCAGGGGTGACAAGAACATTTTTAAGTGATAATGGACGAGAAGGAGTATGAAAAGAGAGAGATCCAGAAGAGTTAACCGGAATCTTACCACCATTGGCCACTGTGACCGTATTTCCGATGCTATGTTTAAAAGCAGACTTAAGATTACCTGCCGTGTTGGTGAGGTGAGATGTGGCACCAGAATCCATATACCACTGCCCGTCGGAAGGATCAATCAGCGTCATTGTGTTGAACGCGGTTGCAAAATCTGTCGTTGGTTCATACTTTTGATGACTCGCGTTTGTGTGTGGTCCTTGAACAAGAAGTTGTTGATGCGGACGGGGGCCAAGAAGTCCTGGTTGAGCAAGCATTTGTTGTGGAAGTTGAGTCCACGGATTTTGTTGTTGCTGTGGCCACATCGGGAATCCGTTTTGCCAAAAAGGAACAGTCCATTGCGGGAAAGGAGGTCGTTGCTGATGGTATGTGTTGCACCCTCTGCCGCGATTTCTGCCCCTGTTTCCTCTGCCTTGGTGAGTCCTTTGCTGGCTTGGAGAATGTGAGATCTTCTGATCGGCGGGAGAGGAGTTGACGTTGAGAACTTTAGCCGATGAAGAAGAATCGTTTTTGTGTAGGGTGGACTTGTTGCCCTTACCTAACCGTTCCTCCTCCAGGATGAGCATTGAACGAGCTTGATCGAACGTCGGGAATGGTTGTCGATGGATGATGACGTTGATGATGTTGTCGTACTTTGCACTCAACCCGTTGAGCAGATATGTGACCAGCGTTCGCTCAGAAACCGGAGCATCAACATTAGCGAGTAGATCGGCTATGGATTTAAGTTCTTGACAGTAAGCATGGATCGAAAGATCCCCTATCTCTTGGGTGCGGAGTTTGTGGTCCAGTTGAACAGCTCATGCCTCCTTGTTATCGCGGAAGAAGGTTTCAATTCGGAGCCAGATTTCGCGAGCCGTTCCGCCGGTCTTGAAGGTACTACGGAAGAGGTTTTTGGAGAGAGTTCCGTAGATCCATAGCTTCACCACACCATCACGCTTGGACCAGATATCATCGTCGGCGTTTGCAGGGAGGAGTGTGCCGTCCAAATGTCCTGCAACATCGAAACTTTGACAGTGAGTCATAAATAGCTCCCTCCAGGCATCATAGTTGCCATCGTCGATGTCAAGAAGGAAAGGAACGTGTGATTTGATGTTTGTGACACCATAAACACGATCGAGAGGAGCCACGGGAGCGACATGAGCAGCAGGAGCGGCCATGGATGAAAGTCGAAGAAGAAGAAGAAGAAAGAAAGGAGAAAGAAAGGAATTTGCTTATAAGAGGTTCAGGATGATGAACCCTCTGATACCATGTAAGTAATATTGTTTCCCTTAAGATCATCGTTGTATTGATACGTGAATATATAATACATAGAGGAGAGTGAATCTAGGAGAATATACTGAGAATAGTATCTACTGAATATCTAAACTATACAGATGATGCTTATCATCTAATATTCACAACCTCCGGTTTTAACATTTCATCTGCCATCCGAATCAACTTAAGTATGTCCTCAAACTTGATATTCCCAAAAGCAAACTGCATTACATAACCACAGAAAAACAACTTCTTTCTGTAGGAAAGACAAAGAGGGAAGCATACCTTCAGGTTTCTGACTGAATCTGTAGCCATGAGGATTCCATAAAAACTTTGCTCTAGATAATTTGGCTTCTTTTTGCATTTGCTACAACTCATTCTTTCATATTACTCCAGTGTAAGAATATGAGTGACCACGCTTTCTATTTCTGGACAAGCCCAGCAAGGCCAAAACTCAAGGATGGATACGAGTAAAAAGAGAAACAGAATGACATTTAGACAAAAACAACCAAAACTTTACTTAAAAAACCATGGAATAAACTTCTTCTATGGAAGCAAGTAAGTCGCTCTGTTTCATTTGCTTCGAGACAAACGCAGTAAAGAAATTTCCTATTGCACATTGGCTTGGCAAAACTGACACTACATAAACCAAACCAAACCAAACCAAACCAATTGAGGAATTACGTCGACCAGCTTGTGGGCAATAATCGATTTGGAGTAAACCATCATGCCCATTTGATTGCACCTTTTCCAGAATAAAATGGCGAACAATTAAATTAAAACCCAAAAAAGTCGTTGTAAGACCTTTGAATTTGAACAATAAATGGTCATTAACGACTTAACGTTATGAATGAAACTCTTTAAAAGCTTAAGTTTGGTTAACCAATCAATTAATCAGTACTGTGAGATGGGAAACAAAAAATATAAACCGGGCTAGTTCGGTTTGATTGACGGATTAAAGAAAAATGTGAGTAAATGTCAAAGAACCGGAATGGCATTTGGTTAACATAGGTTAGGGTCAAATTCGTCATTATCAATCTCTTCTCTTCTCTTCTCATCTCTTCTTTTATAGCGTCGAGACGAAGCTCGATTTTGTGCAGAAACGCTAACCTTGAACATATCCATATTCGTGCATCCCTACTTTGATCTTTCTTACATATTGGTTTATGAGGTAAGCTTCCATCTTCATGAATCTGCTTCTTGTTTCCACTTTTTTTTGGTATCGGGGGTCACAGATCTCATCTCTTTCATTTGATAATCTTCTTCTGATTCTATCCGATGTTCGCTCTTCTAAATTGAATTTAAAGGTTTCTAGAATCTATTAATTAGGGCTCTTCAAATAATCAAATCTCTGCTAGGGTTTCTTAAAAGGATCTACCTTTTTTTTTTTTGAATCACTAATCTATTTTTATGGTCTTGTCTTTTCCTGCAGCTCGAAGGAGAAGCCCACTCTCGGGTATGTATACTTCTTCAATTGAAAACGTTTTGTAATCTGAGCTATCCTTTCTTTGTAATTGTCCATGGAAGTTGAAAGTTTAGGGTTTTGATGTTTATGGTTTACTTCTTTTTAAAAATTAAAAAAAAAAAAACTAATTGAGTTATCTTGAAGCTGTGGTAAGAGTGATTCTCATACTTTGAAACGGAAATGCGCAACCTTTCAGCTTATTACTCTAACATGTTAAAAGTTGCCGAGAGATTGTAGTTAAGCTGTGTCGTTGACATAGGAGGAACTGCTTTCTTTATAGATTTTTCCTTTTTTTTTTTTAATGTGCAGAGGAACGCGGATTAAGACCCGCAAAAGGAATATTGCTGCTCCTTTGGACCCTGCTGCTTTCTCTGATGCTGTTGTCCTGATTTATCTTGATAATGCTGGTGATCTTGTAAGCAATCTATTTGTTTTTCCCCTACTTGCTTGTAAATCTTTATCTTATCGCTTGTCTTATTAGGAACTTGTTGCCAAGACTATTGAGTCATCTGATCTTAATTTCTCAAGATACGGCGATATTTTCTTTGAGGTAATTCCCCCCCATATATGTCTTCCTAAGAGATAGTTTCTCATCTCCACTTGAACAGTTTATTATATTCATCTGCTCTGCTCCGGCTGTTGTAAATCACTTCCCGACCATCTTTAGATTATGGTTTATATATTTTTTTTAAGGCAGTCTATTTTTTTCTTCTTATTATTATTAATCGATGTATCTCTTTTTGTCATGCTAAGGTTGTTTTCATTGGAGGACGTACGCAAACTGGTTCTGTGAAATCTGATGAAGGGGAACGCCATCCTTACTCTATCATCGACTGTGAACCAAACCGTGAAGCTATCTTACCATCAGTTGTATACATTCAGAAAATCTTGCGGAGGAAACCTTTCCTTATAAAGAACCTTGAAAATGTTACTCGGAGGTTCTTGCAGTCACTCGAGCTTTTCGAGGAAAGCGAGAGGAAGAAGCTTGCCATATTCACAGCCCTCGCTTTTTCCCAGAAGCTATCGGGATTACCTGCAGAGACTGTCTTCCAGCCACTGCTTAAGGATAACCTTGTTGCCAAAGGGATAGTTCTCACTTTTGTGACAGACTTCTTCAATGAGTATTTGGTTGAGAACAGTCTCGATGACTTGATTGCTATTCTGAGGCGTGGCAAGATGGAAGACAAACTCTTGGACTTCCTGCCACCAACAAAGCGGACTACTGAATGTTTTGCTGAGCATTTCACGTGAGTTTCTATTGCTTTAACTTTACTGCATTCAATGTTATTACATCAGCTTCGTTAGTCACTTGTACTGCTACCTTGTTCTTCTGATAGAATAACTTCATGTTATAGTTTGTTGAGTTGTTATGAATAAAGTATAGTTCACTCTTCGCCTGATTCTGTTTTTTTCTTACCACTTGCATCATAGAATCTGTGCATGCAGTCTTATCTATTATTTTTTACTTAACCTGTATAGCTGATGTATGTACTCTTATCTTATCTTGTGATTTAAAGCAAGGCAGGATTGACAGCTCTGGTAGAGTACAATGAAAAGAAAATATTTGAGGTGAAGCTGAAGGAAATAAAAGAAGTCCTTACGAGCCAAGTAACAGAGGAAATTAACATAGATGAGGTGATTGAAACAGTGAAGCAACAGGTGAAAGATGCTAAACTGCCAGAGATTGAGGTTGTGCGTGTGATCTGGGACGGGATAATGAATGCTGTTCAATGGTCTGGTAAAAACCAGCAGCAAAACTCAAACTCTGTATTACGCCAAGTGAGTTTTTTTGTTTTTTCGTCTCTAGAGTTGTTGGAAGATTGTTTTAGATCTTAAAGCTAATTTGTAGTTTGTTGTTTTGTATCTTAGGTGAAGACATGGGCTCCGCTACTGAACACGTTCTGCAGCAACGGGAAGATGGAGATGGAGCTGATGTACAAAGTGCAGATGCAATGCTATGAGGATGCAAAGCTGATGAAAGTGTTTCCAGAGGTAGTGAGGTCTTTGTATGAGCTTGATGTACTTGCTGAAGACACTATTCTCCATTGGTACCGCAAAGGGAGCAACCCTAAGGGCAGGTAAACCATTTTTTTTTATCAAATAGGATTCACGGTCCTTGCCTTTTAGTAAAATACTGGGTGTGTTGTAGGCAAACGTTTGTGAAGGGATTGGAGCCGTTTGTGAATTGGCTTGAAGAGGCTGAGGAAGAAGAGTGAGTGAGTGACTAAGCGACCGAAGACAATCTGTTTTTCTTTTCCTTATTATCTCTTCTAATAAAACATAAAACTTATCTTAATGCATTTCAAGAACATAAAAGGCAGAGATGCTTGAAGCTTTTTTAATGGATTGTTTGTTTGTTTGTTTATGTCTTTAACCTCTATTGAGGTCTATTATGTTTAGGCTCCAAGACGAAAGAATTTGAATGATTTTACTCACAAAATCAAATAAAAGTCTCTCAGAAAAGAAAACCTTATCCAAAAGCATGGTCTTAAATTTAAAAGCCACAAAAATGAGAAACTGGACATACATTAACACCTTATAGCCACACATTCAACAAAGAATCATAATGGAAATATGGCTACTTCCTCCTCCTTCCTCGTCCCTGCTTCTCCTCCCTCTACCACCCTTCTCCGGCGCTTCTTCCGCCCCTCTTTGCTTTCTTCTAAGATCCTCCACCGTCTTCCCCGAGGTACATCACTCTTCTCTTGTCTATGTTTTATATATATTGTTGTTGTGCTTATGCAAGCATGAGATCAATGGCTAAGTGTTGTCCTTATGACTCTCCATTGTTGCAAATACTTGCCAGCTTTTTCGATCTCATGATGATTGCGTGCGTATCTGAGGTGTGAGCAACAATTAATGCTTATACACCAAGTAAAATAAGAGATTATGACAGTTTGGCTCCTTTTGTGTTATGGTTTTATTGAGTGATCCTATTGATTGTATATTAATCTTTAACCCTGTCTTACTAATGCAACTATCTCGTTCTTCTTTCTTTTATTCTATCAGTTTTGAATAGTTCAAGCAGGACTGAAGTATCCATTGATAAATCAGAAGCAGACAAGCTTGTTGATAAGATTGACTTTGGAGAACTATGCAATGAGTTTGAGTGCACAAGTAGCCCTCAGGTCGAATCCACTGCTAGACAACTTGCTCGCGACATTCTTGAAATCAGGGAAACCAATCGCGCCTTTGCTTGCTACTCAGTTTCTGTTAAATTTAAGGTACATTCAAGCTTAACATCCATTAAAAGGATCTTGCAACACTTGTATTATGTCTCTTTTGATCTTCAAAAATGGTCATTGGCAATAAGTAAATACATCGTGACTGATAGTGATTGCAGGATTCAGTTAGAAGTTTTACAGGTCGTGAGAAGTACAAAAGACCAATGTGGATATCTAGTGGGTTAGAGAGTCCCACTGTGGTGAGAAATGATCTCTACCTTTAATGTTTTTGGTTATTTTCTTCCCCTTACTTACTTGTGCATATATGGCTTCTATTGTGTAGACAGTACAAGAGATGGTAATGTTATCAACCAGCGTCTTGCGCATTAGATGGACAGTCAAAGGAAAACCCAAATCTATTCTTGCTGCTGTAAGTGGAGATCTTGTCATCAAAGTCATATCTGAATTTACTCTTAATCAGATCAGTGGACAAGTGATTGAGCATGAAGAGTCTTGGGACTCATCCTCATCTTCCCCTATTGCTCAAGCCTATTTCTGGTCGTCTCGTCGCCTCTTTGCTGCTTCTGAATCAGCTAAAGACTTGGCTGATGCAACCAAAGACATAACCTCCACTTTCACAGCTCGGAAAGAGGATACAGAGATATATCGTGATCCAACTGATCCAACCAAGGTCAGCTTATACTAACATAGTCCTTTTATCTATTTGTAGACTAAGAGAATGTTGCTAATGATGCAGTATTTCCAAAGAGATGACAGCTTGGAGAGAGATGTCTATCAGGTTGCACTGTTTCTGGCAGTTGTCTACTTTGTTGTACAGTTCTTGAGGAACACTCTCTAATTTGTTCCTCATTTCTCTATGGGATATAGTGTAAATGTCTATACATTGGTGTATATGATCTGTATTAAAAACAGAACAAGAAAATAGAGAATGTGTTTGTGTGTTGAGAAGACTTGTTACATTCTTTCAGCATCCATCACCAAAACAATGCTCGTATAATCAATCAGATGAGTGGTCTCTTTGTAAGCGAAGGTAATGAAGTAAACGACACTGCGATGAATGTTGCCAACATTTTAAGAAGCTTTTACACAATCATCAAAGGAGGAGCTGATGAGAGATAGGATCTGTCCATCCAATCACCACGTTCTCCAGATAGTATACTACTAACTTCGTATCTATGAGAGTAAAACCAAACACATTTATGGACTGGTTCCAATATCCATATATAGCTTTGGACGGCTTTATGTATGAGAGATATAATGATCCCTTCAATCCACTTCGAGACAGATTGTTCAGACTTAATGGATATGACTACCAACTCGATGGATTGGCTAGTTTTTGCTTTAGAGATTGATGCATTCAGAAGTCTACATGATAACTTTGAGAGCGCAAATCTGTTTTATATTCTTTGAAGCGAGAATGGTTGGACGGACCAACTAGTGAAAGAAACTAGAAACATATGTTTTATTTTCTCTCATATAAATCAGATACGGTTAGATACAGGCCCGGCCCAGTTCCATTTGGTGCCTAAAGCCCAAAATCTATAAACCCGTCCATAAAAAGTATTGTGGATAAATATGTAGTAGATGTAAGTCGAATCTGCACTCCCTACGTTATAAAAGACAGCTTAAACCACTATACCACTGTCAATTTTAACAAATATGATGCCCCTAAAATATATAATATATTTTGGCGTCCAAAACATGGGCTTTACCAGCTTTAGCCCAAGGCCGACCCTGGACTTAGATATAAGTAATTTACGGTGGAACAACTCATCTAACCAACACTTGATTTAAAGAAATGGAGTCACAAAAAAAATATCCATAGATAGCTTAGCTGGTGCCAAAGCATACCTAGGTCATAGTAATTTTTGAGACTACCCCATGTTGTAGATAACTTTTGCACTGGTACAACTGCTTTCACAATATCTCAACCTTCCTACTTGATATTTATCACATGATGTGATTCACATCAGATTTGATTTTGACCCAAACCTCTACTTCCATGTGGGCTCTAAAAATAAGAACTTCACCAACCTGCCCAAGTTTAGAATTAGAGCCCATACTTGGAAATGAAGTCCAATAATTGTCAATATTCTCATATTTTCATTATTTATTTTCCATTTTGTTTAATATACAAAGAAAAAAAAATCGCGACAACATCCGGTTGCTCCGACACCACAAACATAACTCTAATCAGAAGAAGCGAAGGAGAAGAGACAAAACCCCTCTCCTCGTATTTTCACGACCTCTCTTCCGCCACTGTAATGGCTCTGAAGGCTTCACCGGTCGCCGGAGTATTCACTCCTCTCCGCCTCACTGCTTCGACTTCTAATCGCCCTTGTACCCTCAGGGTACTTCCCCTCCGAACATCCTTCTTCGGTAACTCCGGTTCGTCTTCTCTTATCTCTTCATTCGATAAGCTTGCTTGTTGTTTGATTGCTCGGAAGGAAAAAGTAGTGAACTTGATTGGTTAGAGAGTGATTGGAGTACAGTTTAAAGTTAATTGATTATGATTTATAGGGTTTATTTTCTGAACTCGACAGTCATCTCTTTTCCATAGAATAGGTAGATACGGTTTGTCATGATTCAGACATATGCTGATTGTTGTTTTCTTTCTTCTATAAAAGGTGGAGCTTTGAGAGTGAACGAGCTCAGATTAGTTTGTGCTAACAGATTGAAGTGCAATGCCCATGGTGCTACCATGAATCTTTTTGAAAGATTTTCTAGAGTCGTCAAGGTACCTTGTAACCTTTCTCTTGTTCTAGTGTATTTATTTGCTCTGTCTTTGTAATGCATTTGGAGTTCATTAATCACTTCATGTTTGTTTGAATAAGCAAAGTCATATGCCAATGCACTTATAAGCTCCTTTGAAGACCCGGAGAAGATCTTGGAGCAAACTGTTATTGAAATGAATAGTGATTTGACCAAGATGCGTCAAGCCACTGCACAGGTCCTTTTTTGATGTTTTTCTTCTGGGAGTTCATAGTTTTGGAGAGTAGCTAACTTGTGTATTATCATGGTAAAGGTTTTGGCATCACAAAAGCAGCTGGAGAACAAATATAAAGCTTCAAAGCAATCTTCTGATGATTGGTATGTTTGTTTTAGCCTGGAACTTTACTTTCTTACTTTTATTCTTTACTTAGCTGATTATTCGTACATCTTATACGCTTAAATAGGTACAAAAGGGCACAACTTGCTCTTGCAAAAGGAGATGAGGATCTTGCACGTGAAGCCCTTAAACGAAGAAAGTCTTTTGCTGTAGGTTATATCTGTTCATTCTCTTTTTTTTTGTTTTTCAAGTATGCTTACTCTAACAAGTCAAAGAAGCCCGTGACCTTATCCTTTGAAGCTTTGAGGAATTTGAGGCTAATATTTTAGATTTTTTTTGCAAAGTTTAGAAAGAAGGACATTTTGAAAGTAAAAAGTAAAAATTTAGATATCGAAAGATAACAGTAATTCTCCTCATGACTCCAAGTAACTTCAAATAGTTGTCTGAAATGTTGAACTTGTGTTAAACTTTTTCAGATGCAACAGAGCTTGGCAGTGTTTATAGTTACCAGTATTCTTTGATATACTTTCTTTGTTGTTAAGCTGGTTTCAGTATCAGAAGAAAATGATTTGGGACATATGTAACACTACGCATGCAGGAAATAATCCATTCTACGTTTGTACATATTAGGATATTGACTGTTGTCTTTCAGTGTCAGAACAAATAAGAATTTCAACATATGTAATAGCATTGTGTATAGAACCAAAAATGATCCTTTTGTGTTTTCTACATATTAGGATGACTATTGACGTTGCTGGGCTGTAGTTTATGAACTTTTGATTTTGCTGTTATTTATTTGTTCACTTTTATCTTAACAGGACAACGCTGCCGCTCTTAAAACTCAACTAGATCAGCAAAAAGGTGTTGTCGACAATCTTGTTTCAAATACGAGGGTTAGTTATCACCATTTTATCACTTTAAACTTTGGGATTCTTTAGGGCTATAGGTAAATAAAATTTATCATCATTGCATTGCTCAACAAAACAAAGAATCATGTTTACATGGTTATCTTCATGCCACCATTACATTAGAATGCCTTAGGACGAAGTTTGGTTCTTGGAAAATAGAGTTTGGTAAATGTTTGTTTTTACCCCTTTTCATTGCAGCTATTGGAGAGCAAGATACAAGAGGCAAAAGCAAAGAAAGATACGCTCCTTGCACGTGCTCGCACTGCTAAGTTCGTATTATATCCCTATTACCCTTCTTTACATCTTCTATGGGCAAGTATATCCGTATAGAATGCCTTATCTCGATTTTTATGTTGTCACAATTCTTTTCTTTCTCTGCTTGCTGCTAGGACTGCAACCAAAGTACAAGAGATGATAGGGACTGTGAATACAAGCGGTGCTCTATCAGCCTTTGAGAAAATGGAGGAGAAAGGTACGATCTCTTGATTCTCCCAATTAAGCAAAACTTATAAAAAATTGTTTACGCATCCTTCTGAGGTCGATGTTTGGCCTGTAGCTAGGAGGAGACTAATAATTTACTGATTTAGTCTTTGAAAGTGAGTAGAGAGCTCGCTTTTTCCGAAAATGTGTTACTTTCTTTCTGTAAGCTAAAGTACTTGATACCAAGGCAATGGGGTTACAGAGTTATGGTGCTTCAGATTCTAAGAAACGTGGATGATGTAATTAGTGTTGTAGTTACCTAATGCAAAACAGTGGAACACTAATATCGAGTATGTAATGCGCCGTAAGAGAATAGGTCGAACTCTGTTAATCCTTAATTTTCTTTGGCTGTTTCTTGACCATAAAAGTGCATCAGCTTCCTTCTTTTGATGTATGATTATTCTGGAAGAAACTAAAATCTGTTAAGTGCTTGACAGTGATGGCTATGGAGTCTGAAGCAGATGCACTTACTCAGATTGGAACAGATGAACTTGAGGGAAAGGTTGGTTGTCGAACTCCTGTCTTAGTATTTCTATCTTTCTCTTGTACATTGGTTTCAGAGGTCTTGCATTGATTAGGGTTAAGTCAACTGTTTTTCTAACATAATTTTGAGCAATACTGTATGCTCTAGTGGTTTTATTTTAAGACAACCATCTTGACATTAAAGCGTTCTTTTCTTTTTCTGCTTGCAGTTTCAAATGCTTGAAACTTCATCTGTGGATGATGATCTTGCAAACTTGAAGAATGAGTTGTCCGGAAGCTCAAAGGTTTCTGATACGCATCTTATTTGTTCCCTTGACTTCATAATCTCATGACTCCTTCCTGAACAAATTGATTTATAATATATACACGTGATAGTTAGCCTCTGTTTATGTGATCTGATGCAGAAAGGAGAGCTTCCTCCAGGGAGAAGCACGGTCGCAGCAAGCACGGGATACCCGTTCAAGGACTCAGAGATCGAGAACGAGTTAAACGAATTACGAAGGAAAGCTAACGAGTTTTAGGCAACTGCTGTTTCTGAGTTGTTACTGGTTAACTTCTTTATGTAAACTATTTTTGTTACTTGAAGAAAAAAAAACACCAAAGCATGTGTTTGGTTAATAAGTAAATATCCAGCCACCTAATCTTCATTTATAACTTGGTTGAATTAGTATTTTCACCTGAATCACTGGTTTTGAATGGTTCATCCTCTCGGCATCACACATCTTTAAAGATGTAAAAGTGGAGCTTAGCTTAGCGATTTAGATGCTAGAACGATGCTGAAGGTGTTGCACAAACCGATCTATCATCAGTCTCAATTCAAGGCTCGTCCTCAGCATCTTGTCTATATTAACAATTGCTAAAGGGATAACACGAGGAGCTTGATATGTATGTACATATATATATAATACAAATAAAAAAAAAATTGCTTGAACTATTACTTTTCAAAAATACATTTCTATACACAAGATTTAAATGTTCTATTCAAATCTTTAACTAAATAACAATACATTTCATAGTCTTCTAATAAATATATTATAAATGTAAAAAACACTAACATTAAATTTTAAATCTTTTCTCTGAATGCGATAACTAATACAGAATTTTCTTTGAAGATTTTAAATCAATCATTGAATAATAATCGATTATAAAATTAATAGATTAAATTTAAATTTATTATTAAGTAACGCCCCTAACATTTAATTTTAGAATTTAGTAATTATTAACTCAATTGGTAATCATGTTTTAAGAAAAAACAATGGTAAATTTTTTATTCTTTAAAATTTATACCAATTACGTTGAATTTTTAATCTAATTATTACCAAATGAGCCCCAGTTTTTTCTTCTTAATTCTTTATGGATAAATGAATTTATAAAGAGTTACCAATTAAAGCCGTTAAATATGAGCTAATTTGGGATTATTTATCGTAAATTTAAAAGTATTTATGAATATAGCCATCTTTAATTGGAAAATTGAATCAGATTTATAGTAAAATTAGAATTTCATGTTAGTTTAACCAAATTTTAGTTTTTTTTTTTGTTTGTGTTTTGTTTTTTTGCTGTAAGAGTCAAAACTAAACTCAATCGCAAGCTTGCCTGCTATTACTCTCCACGACCCTGATCTTACACAAAGCGAAAACTCCATCCATCTCCGGCAACAACAATGGCGAAGCTAACACTTTTGTTCATCTTATCCTCTCTCATCATCTCCTCATCCCTTGCTTTCCAATCAGACGAGCTCCTCGTTGACGACGACGAGTTCGGTCTCGAAGGCGGAACAAAACCCCAATCCTCGTCTCCTTCTCCCACTCTCCGCAAACGTTACTCAGATCCAGATCTCGATTCCAAACTCCAATTCACTCTCGAACATGCCTTTGGCGACTCTGGTTTCTCCCCCGCCGGCACTTTCTCTGCTCGCCTCAAATCCTGGAGCCATGGTGGAAAGGTTCTCATCCCCTTTTCTTGTATAATGATTTTTAGCTGTAGACACTAAGTTTTGATCTTTGTGTGGGTGCAGACTTTAACGAAGCTGAGGTTCTCAAGGAATGGTTTCTCTGATGAAGAGAAAGATTCATTCAAAGTAACTATTTTTAAAGTTGTTTTCTTTTTCTCCTGTTGGAATAGAGAGATATAATGGTTTTGTTGGAACCCATTTTGTAGAATCTGTTGAAAGGAGATGACTTTTATAGGATTAGAGTTCCTTCAAATGTGATCTCTCCACCAGGGAAAGAGTTTGTGGTTGCATCTGTCAGAGCTGTAAGTCTTTCTATTGCTTTCTCAAGCTTGGTACCTTGTTTCATGTACGCTTTATATAAGACACGTTCTTTGTAACCATGGTGGCTACTGTTAATTTTAAAGGCTAGTTCATTTAGTTTTCACTCATTGAACTCCTAATAGGTTTTCTAGTACTTTTTCGAGACATGAGAGTAATAGTTCTGGTTTTTGAATGAAATGATTAGTGGTTCTCTCAGTTTCATCCAAATTTGTTTCTAGGCCTGGCTGAAAAAGAAACAGTCTTCTCTAATTTGGCTTCCTTCTTTTCCTTTATTGCTTTCCCGGATGCGTCTGATTTTATACATGTTTGATTACAGAGATGTCTACCACGTGATGGCTTAGATGAGCATTTCGTTATACACATGGTAAAAGAACGTTTCTGAGCTCAAATTTCTGTTTTCACCTAACTGTTTTAGCTACTCTGCGATATGACAGATAAATTTGGGACTATCGAGTATGAACTTGAACTCTGTTTATGTCCTGTCTTCGCTTGCAGGAAGGGGCTAATATCGTGGCAGTTAGTTATGGTTCTCTTGGGGCGTGTCAATATCCTCGACAGTTCAAACTTGTATGTGAAGGATCCTACCCCATCTTATCTTTTTATTTCAAACTCTAACTGAGACAAATAAAACATGGACTTATCCACCTTTGCCTTCGGTCTAGATTCTGATGTGCAGATAAGTTATGAACGCATATATTTCACTGAGTAATGATTTTTCCGCGTACCATTTATTTCCAGGATTCAACATATTTTGAGTCATAGTATGGAGAACGAAGGTTACATTATTGTGAGAGCTTCTAATTTATGTTTGTTTTCGCTTAATGTAGCCAGAAAAATGGTCTTTCAACTCCCACACAATTCTGAAGAGCAGTGAGCAGGCACCAAGGTAGAAATCCTTATTTGTATTGTTTTTTGCATTAACTATCACGAACCTGCACATCTGTAGTTTTCATCTGTTCTATATACCATAACCATTTCTATCAGTCCATCAAGTTATATGTATAAACCTCTGCCTGGGCTGTTCCACAGAACTCCAATATTCACTGAGGAGATTCTTGGCGGTGAGAATGCAGAGGGCGAAGTTGAACCACCACCAGAGAGATCATTTTGGGCGAAATATGTGAGTAATACAATAAAAGGGGAAAAACTGTGATGATTCCTTGTGTTTTAGGCCTTGATGTAAATCTTCTTATGACACTCCAGTGGATGTATTTGATACCATTGGGACTCGTAGTGATGAACGCCGTGACACAAGCAACAAACATGGCTGAAGGACAAACGGGTGGTCAGGCAGGAGGCTCACAAGTGCAGCAATCAGCCAGGAGAAGATGATTTCAGTTTTTACTTCACACAAAGCAATCAAAGGTAGACCCCATCACACCTATGAACGAATTTCTTTTTCACTGAGATATCATTTATAAGTCAAATATGTGTTTGAAATGAGAGATTAGATCCGTTCTAATTGTTAGCTTTTGTTGTTGTTGAAGCTGCATGCAACTGGTAAGAGATGAAGATTCAACAGATCTCATGTCTTGGCAGTGTCTTCATGGAAACCATCTTTTCATCATTTGGTTTTTATGTAATATTTAAATCTCATCCAGTATCGGTTTTGTTTGTAAACAACAAACGGGAAATCAAAACTGTTAGAACATGAATACCTCTGTGAACCAGAGGCCTAAGCTTCAGAGCTTCTTTTGATGACTTTTTGACTTATGGCTTGTCAACTTGTATTTCTGTCTAAATTTGTTGGTAGTTTTGAAGGAATTTAGAGTAATTTAACGCCATGAGAGAAATCATCTTATTCAATCCATCAAACTATGCGTATATATGCATGCGACATTCTTTAAGGTGTTTATGCAGGAAAGTAAGTCAGTGATCGACTTCACGGTTTCAAGTAAAGTGCTCAGGGCTCTGGCCTCTGTACCTACCCTACAGCCAATACAGAGGTAGAAATTATGATTCAGAGTCGTGATGCTTTATTGCACGAGTTGCATGACAATTTTGGCCACAGCTCAGGCTCGTATGCAAGCGTCTGCTAACAACAAGCGTTGAGATGTTAGAGTTTCAGGTTGGTAATTGGGTGTACTTGAAGCTCAGGCCGTACAGGCATACGTCGGTAGCAATCCACCGTGCTGAGAAGTTGGCTCCTCGTTTCTTTGGGCCTTATCAAATTGAAAAAACGGATTGGTAAGGTGGCGTATATGCTAACTTTACACCTCCTCACAACTTGATCCATTCAATCTTCCATGTGTCTCAACTGAAATTGGCTGTGGAACCACAAACAAAGGTTCATTAGTTCCGTATCCTTTCATCGTCTCTGGCATGGAACACTGAACCAGAGGATATTATGAACATCATGAAGTCGATAACTGATCAACATCTGGAGGTTTTGGTTAAGTGGTTGGTTTTGCTGGATTTTGAGCGCACGTGGAAACCTATGTAGCATTTGGCTCAGCAGTATCCTCTCTTCGAGCTTGAAGACAAGAAAGTCTTCTTTGAAAGGGCGCATTGATAAGCTAGGAGTCCTATAGGCATTCATTCGAAAGAGGCAACGGTCAAATAAGTTCAAACGAAGTGGCTAAAAGAAGTGAAAACTACTTCTGAGAAAGAATTTATTAGTGTTGCCGTTGTATTTTTATAGCTACTTAAAAGGAGAATGTTTCCCTAAGAACATTTATCATAACTTTACAGTAAAACAATCTTATCCTCTCCCTCTATTTCTTCTCTAAACCTCTCTCTCTCTCTCTCTCTCTCTCTTTTTCTTGTTACATCGGATAAGCTCAGAGTTATCAATCCAGTCCTCTGGTGAGGCTCAAGGTCAGAGTTAGTTTTGGACTCCTGAGAGCATGAAAAGTCTGAGTTACCAAGATCGTGTCTCCAACCGAGTAGAAAAATTTAATTGGCGCAGTGTCTATGTGCCCGGCCTGATCCTCTTTCAGATGGATCTAAGGTCTGTTTTTATCTATTTTAGACTGCTCTTGTTGTATGAGCACTTCATTCCACTGAAAAAAAAACATATTGGTTTCTAACTTTTGAGAGACATGCAGCAATATTTCAAGGATTATCAAATGCAACGAGTGCCTGATGCATTTATACATCATAAGATTGTCAAGAACAATAAATTCATGCAAAGAACACATCTAATACTCATGAAACAAAAGTAGAGCAAAGGAAAAAAAAATGTTTGTGTCTGTTCTTCTTTTATTGGGCTTAACCAAATACGCCGACACAGCGAGGCGTGATGCATGACATTGAAGAATTTGTAACCCTTTTAAGTAGCCTGAGGATGAGAAGCGATAAAATCAACGGCTTGAGCGACGGACTGAATCTTGTCAGCTTCATTATCAGGGATCTCAAATTTGAATTCTTCCTCCAATGCCATCACAACCTCCACACTGTCCAAACTATCTAACCCGAGATCGTCTTTGAAATGAGCTTTTGGTGTTACCTGAAACGCATTAGGCATTAGCAGAGCGTCTAAGCCTATTTATATGTAACAACAGACTAGAAATCACTAAGGCTGCAACAAATGCAGTTACTTCTGTTGTTTGCTTTTGATCTAATTCAAAGACATTACATAAACACCCAAACGCATGGATCATTCATTCGGCTAAACTTCAAGATATAACACATACTGCATGATCAAACACACAGGTTATCAAAAAATAAAACAGCTTTAAATAGAGCAAATGAATATCCTATAAGTTTCTTTTCTACAAGTTTGTTATGCCTAAGAAATTTAGGAAAGCTCGACCTAATCGAAGAGAGTGAAATGAAAGACAGGCTATGGAGATGAGAAGAAGGCAATCAAATGCACAAACTTGGCTTGGATAAAAGAAAAAGTAGAGCTTGTTATTCACTTCTTACTCAAGAATAACACAAAAAAAGTCTCACTAAATAGTTTAGAATCCTCTGTGAAAAAATGCATCGAGCATAAAAAAATAATAATAACAAATCTCCACAATGAAGAAGCGGAGAGAAACTGGTATGCACAAAATAAGTCTATGCATATACGCATGTGTGTGAGCACAATAAATAACACTATCAATACAATTAGTTATTTGTTTTCTTCTTGCAAGTATCCTTAGCTCGCAATGAACAATATCTACACCCTCAGTTTCAATTTATTGACGTTGTAAAGTAAAAATCCGTGTTTTAAGATAAGTGTTTATTGGTTGAAATGTGGTTAGCTTTATAGGTAATGATGTTTTCCTGTTGAAAATATGCAAAATTAAATATTTTTCTGTGTGCACTACTACTAAAATGAAATGGCGAGAGTAGTAAACACTAAATCCAATAGAAATTGCTAAAAATACCACAAATTAAGTACCACTTTTCAAAAATACCATTCATCAAAAATAAACTAAAATTTCCCCTAAATCCAATCAAAGTTTTTTCTTGATCTAATCAAACCCACTAATGCATTTCACATTGATAAGCAGCAAAAAAAAATCAGATAAGCTTCGATTCGAAAGTCATCCCAACAAGCAGAAGAATCAGAATCGAAAATGAAAGTAGAAAGGGATCGAATACCTTCGAGGCATCGACTCTTTGGAAGTTTTTGACGACAGAGACAACGCGATCTGTGACATCAGATTTGTCTAGAAACGATCCTCTTACTTCCTCCGAGAAACGGCGAAGAAGAACGGTGAAAGGCAGTGCTGATTCTCTAGCGCCGATTGTTGTAGGGTTTACGACGTTGACTCTAAGGTGTCGAAGCAGAGCATTTCTCGCCGCCATCGTTAATGTTTCAGTTGTAGAAGATGGAAGACAACCCTAGGATCCTCTCGTGATGGAGATTTTAGGATTTGCTTTATTCTGAGTCCGAACGACGTCGTAGCAATGTATTGGGCTTTTTGTTGTTATATCGCCTTTGTCATTAGGCCCCATTAATACTGGGCTCAAATAGCTTATGTGTATGCACACAAGTTAAATGGTGATGTAACACAATTGAAAACGAAGTTAGGTAAAAATAAAATACACACGTGGGGTTTTGTCTTTTGGATTTTTATTTTTAATCCTGATTTTATTGATAATAATTTTGAATTGGTAATAAATAAAAATATGTATACAAAATTTATGAATTTATGATAAATGATGTTAATAAACACCTAAAAGATATCCTTAAATAAATATTTGATTAAAGTTACACTTAAAAATATTCTTAATTTCATCAAAATATGTGGTTTACAAAAAAAGAAGTATATGAGTTATCATTTGACTTATTTTAAAGTTGTTTAAGGCCACTTCATACGGAGCCGTGCTTACAGGAAAAAAAAAAAGCAATTGCCTTAGATTCCGCAAGAATATGAATATTTTAGGGTTCCAGATTTTACTAACTCGTTCATGGTACAATGGTTTATATTCCATGGTTGTGGGATTTGTCAACGTGAGCTCAACACCCTCACATATTTCAGTTTTGCATATATGTATTTCAGTTTGCATATATGAATATTTTATTTTACTAATTAAATAATTTTATTAAGCTATCTAAAGTTCTAATAATTTGAATAGTATTATTTAAGAGTGTCTTCAAACTTTGTTTGTATACCACATTATTGCTTTATGATTTATATTTGTTTTTAGTTCATAATTTTTTTCCGAGAAATCTATTCATAAAAAAAAAAAGAAAAATTATGTAATAAATTTGATTATTATTTAGATTTTATCTATTTATTTATACTTTACATCATTAATATAACTAATAAATAAAATTTTAATTGTAATATATATATAGTATTTTAAAAATCGCCTAAGGCCTCTCAATGTTCTCGCACGTCGGCACTGACTTCATACAATTTATCTGTTAAAATTGTATGTATATGGAAGTAATGTACTCACAAGTCACAAGGCTATCTTGCCAGGATGTATTAAATTTTTGTCATTGACCAACGAAGCTGTATGGGTTATAAACTTTTCTGTGTGCTATCTTCTTTACTGCAATGTTCTAAATTCTAGTGGAAATCACCAAATCAGCTTTAGGAGAAAATGTCATTTGTCACCAAAAGAATCTGATCCAAAAAATAAAGAAAGAACACGCTGTTTTATTACAATTGGTAAGGTTTTCAATATATTTAGTTCGATAATGGTGTGGTAATGAAGTGGTGATTAACAAAATAATAAATAAAGACCCCACATATTTTATAAAAGTTATTTTTTTTTTAATTTTTGTTACAAAAATAACTTTAAAATATTAAAATATTTATTTGTATTATTTATTTATTTTTTAAAAAATTATCTTTTATCTCTAAAATCCTATCCTATAACTCTAAAATCTAAGTTTAAATTAATTAACTTAAATAATATAAATATATATTTAAAATTTTTCATAAAATATATTTTGATCATTGTTCAACTAAAACTTATTTTTATGAGAAAACTTTTTTATGGTTATTTTAAAGTATTTGTCTTCCATAAAAACAAAACATTTTATGCCAAATAATAATAAATGTTTACCAAATAATTGAAAAGTAGCTCAAGCGAAGTAGGACGAAGAAGAAGAAGAAAGTGAAAGAAGAGAGAACCATTAAGTCAGTCATTCACTACTTTCCATAAGAACATAAACACCACAACTCTTTCACAAACAAAGAAAAAAAAAGATGAGAGCTTTAGAAGTGCCCAAGGTCTCTATTGTTTTGTGGCTTCTTTGCTTCTCAATCTTCTTCACTTCAAGTCTCCAGGTTAGTGTCTTTCTTCTCATCTCTGACCCATTTACTTCTCAATTTGACTTCTTCCCTTAGATCCTCTCCTCTTTTCATCTGGGTATTTCTAGTTTTGTCAGAAACGACTGAAAAATTGAATCTTTAACTTGGTAGCCAAAGTTTTGCGCTTTATAGAAAATGGGTATTTGAGCTGCTTCTGGATTGTACTAGGGTATGCATTCTGGGCTCTGATTGGATTTATGTGGAATTTGTTAGGCAAATGAGCTAACAGCACCATCTAAAGAAGGAGTAGAGATGAGGATGGTGCCATTAATGGAGGAGAAGTTTATGGTGATGAATGAAACAAGAAGGAAGCTTGGGAGTTTCCAGATATGTTCAGTTTGTACTTGTTGTGGAGGTGCTAAAGGACTTTGCTTGCCTTCACCTTGTTGCTTTGCAATTAACTGCAACATCCCTAATAGACCCTTTGGTTATTGCTCCTTCACTCCCAAATCCTGCAATTGCTTTGGTTGCCACATCTGAGATCTTTCACTTGTAAGCTTCTAAATTTATATTTCTTATTGTTTTTTTTTTCAATTCCTTTTTTTGTTTGATGTTTTGGTTTTAATTCATTCAGGGAGCAGAGGAAAGTAAATCAAACATCTTGATTTTTCATCTGCAAAGGGTGAAGGTGAAGAAAAAGAAGGAATATGTGTTCTTGGTTTGGTTCTTTATTTTTATATTTTTGTTCATAATTCCTATATTCAGCTTTCATTAAATTTCATAACCTACTATCTTCAGCAACATCATCATCCTCATTAATTTAATTATCTTCTTTTTTGCATTGCCAGTCTGATAAAGAAATTAGGGTCTTCTCTGGAAGATCTTGTTCACACTTCAAGCTAGATTTGTTTTTCTTTGCCTCCTCTTCAATCAATTTATGTATCTGTTTTTTTTTTTTTTTTTCCTTCTTCTGTTTACTCTACTTTATTTCTCATGGGTTAGTATTTTTATCACCAGGATTGTACTTGTGGCATATTTTGGGAAGAGTCTTTTTGTTTTGTTTTGTTTAGTTGGCAATGGAAGATTAATATGATGATGATGGTGTTGATGGTGATGGTAGTGATGTTGAGGCTGGCTGTTAAAGCTAAGCCTTTTGTGATTTGTGATATGTTAAGATTATTAAGAAATGGATAAAGTTAAGTAATTAGTGCTCTGTTCTGATTTGATAAGATCGAAGTGCTCGTTAGAGTTTAAAATAGACTGAGATGAAAAAAAGAAGAAGGTATTTTGAGTAAAAAACAATTATTCAGCTTCAAGTGCAAGCAAGGACTAGAGAACAACATCTTGTCATTATCTTTGAATATGTTTATTTACTGATAGTGTAAAGAGACATTTTTATTGTAATAAGAGATGTTTGAATCAAATGTTTGTCTAATTATATTCTCTCTCCCCTCTCTCTCTTAGCATTTTTAATCGGCAAGATCTGGAATTAATTACTAATTGTGCATTATTATTATGTTCTCACACATGACACATCAAAAAGCTGTCTAGTTGAGAATTTAGTCAATGTTGGTGGTATGACTTTGATCATATCAGTTTCTTGGTGATTGCCTTTTTTTTTTTAAAGTACAAATTGTATAGAGAACAGAAATGAGATATCTCAAAATCTGGACTAATACATATTTTCCATTAATATCCCAAGTTCATATAAGAAATAAACACTTTTAGAGAACTTTGCGTAAAAATCTCATTTCCACTTTATAAACAGAGAAGCTATCGCATTATCTTTTTTGACAAAAAAAATACAGAGGAGCCATGAGTTCGAGAACGGTACAATAACATTATAGAATAGAGGAGCCACCATAACCGTATATAGAAGGGAGTAGAAGATTTACAAGTTGTGGTTTCAACTCCCATTTAGAATTGTAGTTTAAAAGTTATGATCATTTTCTGAGATATATCTCCAAATTGAATCCACAAATAACTAAATTAAAAAAAAATCGTATATTCAAATATACTTAGAAAACGATCTAGGTATCATTAAAAATATGTCATTGCCATATTTCCATATTATCTTTCTAATATATAATATGAGGTATCAATATTTTTGGTTTTCGGCACTGAATATGTTCAAATCCGAATAGCCTAGATATACAAGTGTTTAAATTACAAGCAACCAGAATTTTCTAAATATTGTTTTTTCTAATATGAAAATCATAATTTGGGGATTTAAATTCTAAATGTTATTAATCTGAAAATATGCATATAAAAGTTACTGTTTTTCTAAAACTACCATTTTAGAAATTTTTATAATTTAAGAAAGATAATATTTTAGTTTATTAATATATATGCATAAGATGATTAAATGATGAATTTATGTGTGATGTTGGTTAATGCTTGTTGCTAATAATGTTAATTTATTGTTGTTTGAGTACATTCTGATGTGCATCATTTAAATATAGTAACTGGATTAAAAGTAATATAATGACAAACTAGTCTTTGACTCGCGCGTCTGTGCGGGTGTTATTTTTATAAATGTCAAATATTTTGAGCATTTTGTTTAATATAACTGTATATATGACTAAAATTTAATATTTGATATCCATTCTCCGATCTGGGATCCCATCCGCTTCGAAAAACGGATATTCGGGGATCCTAGTAGTGATTTTACGGATTCGACTGATCCACGTACAAATTCGGATGGTAAAATTTTATGTCTGAATATCTGAATATGGATATTAAATATTTAAAATTTAATTATATTTATCTATGTATATTATACATACTTTTATATAAAATAACTAAAATTTTAATTTTATTAAATTTTAATGATTTTAAGTATTTTTAAATAATAATTTTAAATAGACTAAATAGATTGTTAATATTTAATTTTTGATTTATTTTAAATGAAAAAACAGGTTCGGATATCTAAGTGTATTCAGATTTTAGTTCGAATATCCTAACTCCGAATATCCAGATCTAGATAATTTTTTTACGAATCCAAAGAATACATATCTGAATCCGTATATCCTAAAATACTCTGGATATTCGATCCGTCCAAGACCTAACTGTGTATATGTATTATATGGTGATAAAATTTTAAATTTATAAATTACATAGGTTATTCTTATTAGATATATATCGTACAAATAAATAATACATTGTATTTTTTTTGTATATATAACCATTTATAATAAATATTAGTATGTATTTTAGTCATTAAATTGTTATGAAATGTTACATGATTTTGTTATTGTAAATGAATAAATTCAAATTATAATCGAAAATTATTAACATTATTATTTTTTTATATTTCAAATATAGTTGGTAGATTATATGAATATAAATAAATAAATAAAACTAATTTAATGCTATATATATATATGTATAATTCTGTTTTTATTATAAAAATTTGGAAAACACATATACATTTTTTTTATGAAGTCTTCAATTCTAATGACAAAAAATGTTAATGAGCTTAGCCAAATTTTATTTTTTTCTTGTTAAGAATTAATGTTTAGATGTTTGAATGTATGGATAATATTAATGACATTTTTTGTAAATATTAGTTAAAAACCAAGAGTTATTTCCAATTTGTAATTTAGTTTTAATAGATTAGATTTATTTTCTTCTTAGATGTTTGGATGCAAAGATAATATTAGTGACATTCATTGTAAATATTAAACAAAAGCAATGGTTATTTCATATTTCTACTTTAGTAGATTTAATAGATTAGATGGGTAAATATAATGTAGAAGTAAAACAAATGGAGTAAAATAGGTAGTATAAGATAGTATATAGGAAATGAATATTTTTTTTGTTTATATATTCGGTTTTCTAATATTTAATTATTTATGCAGTATATGATTATATCTTTTTAGTTAATATAATAACAATAAATTAGGGATATTTTAGATTAAATTAAATAAGTTAGAATGTTATTGATATTAGAAATATTTTGTGGAGCTAATTAAGATAGAGAACGTATCTAAAATCGCAGACATTACGTATATAATACATAAATTGATTTGATGAAACCATGAACTTTGTAGTGCATATTCCACTATACACAAAACTGGATACTAATCTTTCTTTTAAATAAACTATAACTAAATACATACTACATGGCTTAGAAACCATTTCGTGTACTACACGAAAACTGGTCATCCACATTGATGATTTGTAAATATTTTTAACATGGATGTCTATGTTATGCACTCAGTTTTACACACTTGTTTATTAATATATGAAAACATCATAAATTATGCAGAGACTGAGATTTCTAGTGGAGTAGTGGTAGAAAAAAAATATAACTGAATTATGTTCGGTTACAGAGTACTAAATTTATCAACTTATTATTGATTTGGTTTACCGAGTATAACTTTATATAATTCAGTTAGACTACTCGAATTAAAAAAAAATTGTGTAATGTTTTAAAATGATGAAAATGTATTTAAGGATAGAATATTCTCAATGGCAAAAAGTGTAATATCAAACATGAATGAAGGGTTATATTTAAAGTGTACTTCAATTTTAATAGAATAGATGTGAAAATAGTTGAAATAGTAAATATGACATGTTGGTATTTATGCATTGTCAAGTTTCTTAAAAATGTATGTCAAGATTTGTGTGTGTGTTCATCATAGATGTGAACTACAAAACACAGTATTTTTTTTGTTGGCTGCACAGAAACAAGACATGAAATGAATCAGATATCTAAGAGATATTGAACCCCATTGCTATAAAGTTGTTAACTATCTTACCGGTCTTAGAGAAAGCTGAATTTGATATGAAAAATAAATGTTATGTATTTTTTGGTCGTTACATGTTAATTGAACTTAGATATAAATTAGAGAAATTGCCAAAAATAACATAAGTTAAATACGATTTTGCAAAAATATACACTATCAAAAATATATTGACACTGAGGTTTAAATTTTAGTGATTATTGTTTAAAGTTTAGTGTTAAAGAGGTGGAGTTAAATTTCTAAATTTTTTATAAATATTACAAAAAAATAACTAAGTCTATTTTTATCAAAAAATTAAGATATTTTTGCAAATATTCATTCATTAAAAGTGAATTTGCAAAATGATCCCTATAAATTATTGTAGAGAATTTGGTTTCAAGCTCAGTAATTAAAACTGAAAGTAATAACAATAGTTCCAGTTCACTTTCCAAATCTCATTTAAAAACTATGAATATATATTGTCAACAGACTTAGAATATAGTGGTGATTTAGGGCATTTTCATTCTCATTCCATAATTTACTAAAAAATGGAGTGATGAACAAAAAATAAAATATTATTCTATAAATGGAGTAATACTTTTATTTTTACTCATTACTCCATTTTTCACTCTATTTTTGAGTAAAATGAAGTAAATTATGGAACGATGATGAAGATGTTCTTAGTCCAATGTGATAGGAGGCAAAAAGAGATAGGTTGCAATGAATTGACTATTAAGTGCAGTACTAGTATGTCTCTCCATTTGCATGAGTAAGAGCATGATTAACCGGGCTCTTTTAAGATGGGGTTCTTAGTATTTCTAAAAGACGTATCTTAGCTTTTAACTAAGAAAACCTAAGAACCATCTCTTAAATAAGAACCATAAGAGCCGTCTCTTAGCGGAAAAAATGTAAAATAAAAATAAAAATTAAAAAAATAAATTTTACGTTAAGAACCCGATCCGGGTTTATCATGGCCTAAGTAGGTTAGAAAGTTGGGAAACCACATTTAATCCCCAATCGTATAACTAATACTAAAAGGTCATGAAATACAAACAGCTTGCATTTTGATAATCAAAATTCTGATTGCCAGATTACCTGGAAAAATGAGCAGAGAAGAATTTTCAATCACCTTTTTTTTGGTTTGGTCAACTTGAGGGTTTATTAAATACATTTGGTGGTGTATTAAATATCTAGAGCTAAATTCATGATCCTCTCTAAATGTTTTCAAGATATGTCAAAACAAAACAGACCCCATTCCTATACACTGTTTTATTTAGCCACAACAGCCAGCTTGTATCATTCCGAATAATTTATTTGTACTATATCAAAAAAACAACAATACAAATCTGTTTATACTATAATATCAACAATAGGTTCACATAGTAATGAATGAGAACATCTTTACCTGTCCAAACAGAAATATAGCTCGTTTATTTTATTTTTTGATTATTTGAGCTCTGATACTAACTTCAATAGTAGACAATTTTGACAAACGCCCAAAACTATGTCACTTTTATCAGGAAAACATACAGAGAAACTGTAATCATTGTGATTTTGTGTAGCCTTAGCTCTGATTGTTGTTACCAAAACCTTCATAAGATCGATTTGAAGGAATAAAAGTAGAAGGGCTGTTTTGTAACAGCAGCTAAAATCTCTCCATAGCCCACAACTCCAACAAGAACATCATTATCATCATTATCAGGTTCTGTCACCCAAACATGTCTGGCTCTATGAGACAGCATCTGAGTCATAACCGTAGCCAATGAGCTCGATGTTTTGCAAGTAAATGGCGCACTTCTTCCCCTGTACATGCTCCTACCAATGCTCAGTCTTGTCGGGGTTGTTGGGTTGAACAGATGCTCCTGCTACTGAATTTCTTGGCCTTTGTCCTTGCTGTTCCCTTCTGCTCTCCTCCTCCTCCTCCGACAAATGAAGTTTGGAGGAAGTCGCTGAATGATCTTGATGACATGTTGTCCTCAACTCCCATCACAAACTGTCCTGCATATAGATTAAGCTAGCGCCCAAGCTGCAGCCAGATAATCACATTTTCATAGCTTTGAAGCTGAGATTTTCTCCTATTATCTTGAACTCTTTTCCGTTTTCTGTTTGTTCCAACACGACAATCGCGCTAGGGTGACATGGTGGCCTTCGGTGGCCTCAATGGCTGGAAGAGAGGCTTCAATGAAGGTGTAGTCTACATTGATGATTCCCAGAGAAGAAATTGATGTGAGTGTCAGAGGAGCTAATGCTCCAAGGACTCCTATAAGGAAGCGACTCTCATCTTCCCTTGAGAGAGCAAAACCTGCCCCGGCTTGGAAGTAGCAGTTCTGTTGGAGTAAGCGGAGAGACCACTGCTACTGCTAAATAATAGTCCAATGTAAATTCTGATAAATATTGAAAATTATAAAATATATAGTACCATATATTTTAAATGAAGTTTTTGTAAAAGAATAAACCTTAAGAAAAAAATGACCAAAATAGATCTTTTTTATTTTGAAAATTATAATATATATATATATATATTTTTTTTTAACTTTAAACTTCACCTCCAAAACTCCACCCCATAACTCTAAACTCTAAATTTAGATTAGTTAACCAAGGTATAAATGTATATATATATCCTTTAATAAAATATATTTTGATCATTTTTTTCTTTGAGTGGTATTTTAGAGACAAATTTTCTCTTAGGTTTATTTTGGTCATTATCTCTATTTTAAATAGTATACATAACAATTCTACTATATATTATTATAAATTTTGATCTGTAGAAAAAATAAAAAATATATTTGTGCGGATATACATACAATTCTGAAAATATGAATGATACAAAGGAAAAATTGAGTTCTACCACAAATTTAATAATATTTTTCAAATTTATTACTAATGAATGATTATTTTTTAAAAATATCTTAAATTTATGATGAAAATAGACTTGATTAATTTTTTAAAATATTTATAAAAAATTTAGAAACTCATACCCATCTATTTAACACTAAACTCTAAATAATAATCACTAAAGTGTAAACTCAAATATCAATATATTTTTTATTGATAATATTTTTTAAAAATAATATTTAACTTGTATTATTCTTAGCAATTTTTATGATACAATTGATGGTTTACAAAATAAAATAAAATTATTCAATTTAAAATATAAAAATATTTTTTTTGGAAATATCATATTAAATAATTATTTTAACAGATGAAATTTAAAATATAGTATACTATCACTTATACAAATAAATTTTTTTTTATAAAATATAAAAAAATGCATCTGCGCGGGTTAAGTTTTAATTAAACTTAAACGCAAGTAAAATGAAATAGAGGGACTATTAATTAATAGTAATAAAGAACTGATGTGTCTGAACTAAAGCGAAAAAGAGAATGTTGTGTCTTGTCTTTATCTCCCACTTCAAGGTCGCGTTGCTTCACTCTCCATTTGCAGAGAAAGCTATGGTAAAGATTACAGATTTCACCCTCTTCTTCTTCTTCCTCTTCTCTCCTTCGTTGCTTCTAGCTCAATCACAGCCTCCAGAGATTGACCCACAAGACAAAGCCTCCTTATTGATCTTCCGCGTTTCGATTCACGACCCTAACCAAACCTTATCGACATGGTACGGCTCATCATGTTCTAACTGGACAGGTCTAGCTTGTCAGAATCCGACCGGAAAAGTCACCTCCCTCACTATCTCCTCAGCGAATCTGTCCGGTCAGATTCACACATCTCTCTGTAAGCTCACTTCACTTCAAATCTTGGACCTTTCTGGAAACAATTTCTCTGGAAACATCCCCACTTGCTTCGGTGCGTTGCGTAATCTCAGGACACTCAATCTTAGTCGGAACAGTTTGGTTGGTTCGATTCCCGGAACGTTCGTTAGCCTTAAGGAGCTTAGAGAACTCGTTCTAAGCGAGAATAGAGGTTTAAGAGGATTGGTTCCTCACTGGGTTGGAGAACTGATGAATCTTGAGAGGATTGATCTGAGTTTCTGCTCGTTTCTTGGAGAGATACCTGAAAGGTTACTGTATTTGAAATCTCTCAAGTTCTTGAATCTTGAGAGCAATAACTTGACTGGTACACTTAGAGATTTTCAACAGCCTTTAGTGGTTCTTAACCTTGCTTCGAATCGGTTATCCGGTACACTGCCTTGTTTCTATGCTTCTCGTCCATCTCTTAGTGTTATGAACCTTGCTGACAACTCTCTGGTTGGTGGATTACCTTCTTGTTTGGGTTCTTTATCAGAGCTGACTCATCTCAATCTTTCCTTCAATGGCTTCAGCTACGTGATATCTCCACGGCTTATGTTCTCTGAGAATCTTGTGATGCTTGACTTGAGCCACAACGGGTTTTCTGGCCGTCTCCCTAGTAGGATCTCCGTGACGACTGAGAAACTTGGTTTGATTCTTCTTGATCTCTCTTACAATAGGTTCTCTGGTGAGATACCCTTGAGAATCACCGAGTTAACGAGCTTACAAGCATTGCGTCTCTCTCACAATCTTCTAACGGGAGATATCCCTGCCAGAATGGGGAATCTCACGTATCTCAAAGTCATTGATCTCTCACACAACGCGTTGACCGGTTCAATCCCTCTCAACATTGTTGGTTGCTTTCAGTTACTGGCTCTGATTATCAGCAACAACAATCTCTCCGGCCAAATCCAACCAGAGCTTGATGCGTTAGACAGTCTAATGATACTTGACATAAGCAACAACAGGATCTCTGGCGAGATCCCGCTTACTTTAGCCGGTCTTAAGTCTCTTGAGATTGTGGACATAAGTTCCAACAACCTCTCAGGAAACCTTAACGAAGCCATTACCAAATGGTCTAATCTCAAGTACCTCTCTCTTGCGCGGAACAAGTTCAGTGGAACACTTCCTTCTTGGTTGTTCAAGTTCGACAAGATCCAAATGATGGACTATTCCAGCAACAGATTCTCCTGGTTCATACCAGACGATAACTTAAACAGCACCCGCTTCAAAGAGCTTCAGACCGCTGGATCTGCACAGCCACCAGGGAAAGTAGAGATCAAGATATCAGCAAATGTGGTTGCTAAGGATGAACTAACCTTCAGCTACAATCTGTTATCAATGGTTGGGATCGATCTTTCTGACAATCTATTACACGGAGAAATACCTGAAGCTTTGTTCAGACAGAAGAACATAGAGTACTTGAACTTGTCATACAACTTCCTTGAAGGTCAGCTTCCACATTTAGAGAAGCTACCAAGGTTAAAGGCCTTAGATCTTTCACACAACTCTCTATCAGGTCAAGTCACTGGAAACGTCTCAACTCCACCAGAACTGACTCTTCTGAATCTATCTCACAACTGTTTATCTGGAATCGTTACTGAGAAAGAAGGGCTTGGGAAGTTTCCAGGGGCTTTGGTCGGGAACCAGGAACTATGTGTGGAGTCTTCAGGGAACAAGTGTGATCCTGCAAACATTGATGCATCACAAGAGGAGATATATGAAAACGAGTTGGTGGAAGGACAGATATCGATATGGATATACTGCTTAAGTGCGTTTATTAGCTTTGATTTTGGAGTGTTGGGTATCTTCTGCTCATCTCGTGCTCGGAGTTATATCCTTCAGACCAAAGGTTAAAACTTTGGCAAAAGGCAAAGAGAGAGAGAAGACTTGATTGATCTGATGATGTATATTAAAATTTCTAACACACACTTTGGTCTGTTGTCTGAGATGTGAACCGTTTACATTTGACGCATTTCCAAATGGTTGTTGTTTGTTTTGCTACTCCTACCTATATGTGCTTATCTCAAAATGTTTGTTTGTGTATAGAACTTAACCGGTTAACATTGACGTATGAACCGGAGACCTTTTCAACCATGATTCATGACTGGATGTTTTATGGTATTACCTAGGCGTGGGCATAAATTCCTAAATTCGAATCGAACTCAAACTGAAAAATCCAATATGTATCCGATCTAAAATACAAAAAATACCTGAATAGATTTTGTAAGGTGTTACAAAATATATTTGAAACTGAAGTGTTATTAATCGAACTCGAATGGATAACTCGAAAAACCGAAAAATCCAAATAAATATCCGAAGAAACTGATCCGAATGTCCAAATTAATATACAATATAAATTCAAATATTGAATTTCATATTTATTTTGATATGATATATAACAATTAGTATTTAAAATTTAAATAAGTACCTTAAATACTCAGTTATATATAAATAAATATATATTTCTTATGTTTTGCTTTTAAATTTTAGATTTTATTTCGGGTATATCCGAACCGATCCAAAATAACCTGATTACGAACTATATATGTGTGTTTAGGATGTGATACAAAACCGACCCGTAATTGATGTGTTATATCTGAACCCAATTCGTATTTGCAAATTTACTAAAATAAAACCTAAAAAATGTTATAAAGTGGAACCGAAATCCAAAAAATCTGATCCGAACGTTAACGGGTACCCGAATGCCCCGACCTAGTATTACCATATGAACGATAAAAAGTGGGTACGTCAATGGAAACAATGGCATTGATTACCACAGTTAAAGAGTCTAAGAGTAGAATTATCAGGGATTCTTAAGGGTTTCTTAAGAAGGGTGGGGGCACCAACAACCCAAGAAACCGTTTCCAAAACTTCCTTATTAAGAGTCATTTCTTGTACTGTTGGCGAGCCCTACTGACATATGACGGCACACGATTGATTTGTTAATTTTTTTTAATCAAAAAAGAGAAATAATAATCCCATTTAGAGTTTTAGGGTTAATCATGCTTTAAGAACTTCTTACAATTTCATCATTTTTTTCTTCATTATTTTTATTTGATCAATCTATAAAACTATTTTCAAATAGTACACCATTGCTTAATTCAGAATAATTAGAGATTGGTTTTCTTAATCAATAAACATCATTCTAGTTGGATAGTGATGAACAACACATGCAGAAACCTTTTTTTAAATTATATAGATCATGCGAAATTCGTTTTGCCCCACAAATTAAATTAATAATTATCACAAACGCAGTTTTGCTTTAATCGGTGGAAAACGCTATATTCCCAGCACACCATTGATCAGTGTCTCTACTTCTTCTCGGTCGTCAAAATTGGATCTCAAAATCCAGAATCAATGCTTTCGTTATCCTCTTCTTCTTCTTCTTCTTCGCTTCATCCAAGTTTACACTTCCATTCTTCTTCCCACCGATCCATCCCTACGGCAAGAAGAAGAAGTATTAGCTCCTTCCCTCGGAAAGTCTTTTGTTGTTCCACAGCCACCAAATTCGATGTAATTTCACTAAAGTTTCTGCCTTTTTTTCTGTTAATTGCTTACTTTAAATCAAATGTTTTGATATTATGTGCAGAGTCTCTCAAAGTCAGGAGGAAGAGGAGGAGGCTTTTTGCGAGAGCCTGAGAATGATTCTGATGTTCTTATAGAATGTAGAGATGTCTACAAATCATTTGGGGATAAACATATCTTGAAAGGTGTTAGCTTTAAGGTTATACTTCTCTCTTTTTAGGCATTTGATAAGCTTTTACTGAGGTTATCTTGTTCTGGGTCTTTTTGTTTATGTAATAAAGCTTTTAGCTTTTTACAATCAACATACATTCTTCTTAACTGTTTTGTTTGTAATCCAGATTAGACATGGGGAAGCTGTTGGGGTGATTGGTCCTTCTGGGACTGGAAAATCTACAATTTTAAAGATCATGGCTGGTCTTCTTGCTCCTGACAAGGTCTTCAAGTCTTTGCTTTTCTCTTTCTAGTTAGATCGTAGCCTTGGATTGTCTTTAATGCTTTGGTGGTATGCTCAGGGAGAGGTTTATATACGAGGTAAAAAGCGAGCTGGTTTGATAAGTGATGAGGAGATATCAGGACTTCGTATTGGCCTTGTGAGTGCCCTTCTTAGATATACTCCTGCATTTTTTTGTATCTCTAATGGTTTTCTTTTTCTTCTATCTTTACAGGTTTTTCAGAGTGCAGCTCTCTTTGATTCTCTTTCAGTTCGTGAAAATGTTGGTTTTCTACTGTAAGTTGTTATCCTGTAACGTCACCTCATTTTTTCCAGACAAAAAGGTCTTATTGTTTAAACCTTTCATGATAACTAATCTCAGGTATGAAAGTTCAAAGATGTCCGAGAATCAGATATCTGAGCTTGTGACACAGACCTTGGCAGCTGTTGGTTTGAAGGTATCCTAATTATTCTATTAGTTATGAAATATTTGCATCAAGTGATGATTAAGTTAGAAACATCTGGTTGTTTGTTATAATTCTATTCTTTTCTGATAAGATCAGGGTGTTGAGAATCGACTACCTTCTGAGCTATCTGGTGGGATGAAGAAAAGGGTTGCTTTAGCTCGTTCACTTATTTTCGATACAACAAAAGAGGTCATAGAGCCAGAGGTGATCCCAAGATCTACTCATGTTCATGAACGCACTTTCTTCTCTAAAGGCTTAGCTCATGCGTTTGTATAGTTCTTGATGAAAGTTTGGCTCATCATGCACTGTTGTTTTTCTTCTTCTTCTTAGGTGCTCTTGTACGACGAGCCAACTGCTGGACTTGATCCCATTGCATCTACTGTAGTTGAAGATCTTATACGATCTGTTCACATGACGGGTGAGGAGGATGCACTTGGAAAACCTGGGAAGATCGCCTCATATTTGGTTGTTACCCATCAACATAGCACTATTCAAAGAGCTGTAGACAGGTTCTGCTTATAGTCCACATTCTTAAAATACACAAAATGTGATTTTCCTTCATCCCTTGAGAATTTTGGTTTCTTCTATTCAGGTTATTGTTTCTGTACGAAGGAAAGATCGTCTGGCAAGGAATGACTCATGAATTTACAACTTCAACAAATCCAATAGTTCAACAGGTTCATGTTTTCACATCTTCACTTCTAATTTCAAACAAAAATGTTTGTCAAGAGATATGGAAGTACTTAAAATGCAGTTTGAGTCATTCATTGTTTTGTTTTGTTGTATCTCTCAGTTTGCTACAGGCAGCCTCGACGGACCAATTAGATACTGAGGGACACAAACCAAGACAATGCTCGATGGCAACACATATACCTTGAGTTGAGTTGTGTGAGAACTCCTCCTGCTCCCTCCCATTACGATTATAAAGAAACTAGTTGAGAAGATTCTTTATTTCTTCCAAAACTAAGCTTAAGCCTACTTGTAAACACTGTTTTATCTTAGTAGCATAAATCCGGAAAGCATTTGTAAGTTGAGATTTCTTGTTTGAAGTACCATTATAAATGAATTGGGTTTTAAATTGTGAAGGACAAGACCAGGATTCTGGCAAGTAAACGCCTTGAGTTAAGTTGTGTATGCAGCCTCCTCTAACTCTCACTAAGATTATAAAGAAACTGTATAGAGGAAAGCAAATTGATAAAAAAGATTATTACAGTTCTTCCAAAACAAAGCTTACGGCTACATGTAAAACAAGTGAGTATAATGCAGAGATGAGTGGAACGAAGAAGACTAGCATTCTCAGGCAAAACTGAAACTCTTGTTTTGAACTGATACACTTGTGACTCTAATCCAAGGCTCTCTCTATCTATACACAAACCTCACTCATACAGTAGAAGAATTGTTTCAACTACCCAACTTGAAAGCATCAACAAAGAGACCCAAACAAACACCAGCTTTCCAGAAATTCATAAAGACAACAAAAGACTGCAAATTCTTCCCAGAAGAAGAAGAAGATGGCTTCTTCTTCTTCTTATACATGAGCATACCGATTCCTTCAATGGCAGCCACCACAATACCAGCAACAAGAACGTCCCAGTCACCGGTTTGGCCAAGAATAGTAGCTAACGCATTAGCAGTGTAGAAACCAAGAAGCAGTAGAAATATCTTCATTGGGAAGTTTTGTCTTGCAGAGTTTATCTTAACAAGCAACTGTTTGCCTAACGCAACCGCAATTCTGCCTAATCTAGTGCTACTTAGACCTGTCCTGTCTCCATCAATCTCTTGTCCTCCTCCGTTATCTCCAGGAGGAACTGAAGAGCCTGTGTCTAAGGCAAACTTGATTCTCTGACTTGGTCTTCGAATCTGAAAACTGTTTGAAGAGAAAACTTTCAGTGACTGAACCAAAATGAAAAAGCCCAAAATCAAAAAAAGGGTACACCTTTTCATGGGATTGAGCCTTGTGTGGAACATATTTATCATAAAGGATCGACCTTTATCAATTTCGATGATTGATAACGATGATGTTAAGATGCGTGAAGCTTGAATTTGAGATGCCATGAGAACCAGGACTCGGGAAAAAGATGATGAAAAAGATTTGAAGCAGCCGAAGAGGAAAATGCGAGAAGCTTGGAAGGAAGGAGATTTTAGAGAGGCTGTGACGGTAGTGATGGAACGACAATGGCGAAATTACTCTCTTTTTTTTTTGGGTCAGAAGACCAACTTACTCTAAAAATATTAGGCATTCGGATATCCAATCGATTTTGGTACAGAATCAATTCAGGTTCGGTTTTTCTTTCTCAGTAAATTTTTTGTTCAATTTAAATATTATAAAATTTTATTTTAGTGTGGGTTTAGATTTACTCGAGTTAGAGATAGAGTCGCACAGTGAAACCCGATTAAATCTGTTTTTAATTTGAACTAGATTCTGATTCGGATTTTATTTATCTAAATATTTATTTATGATTTGTGAAAAAAAAAACGATTCTCTCAATAGTTTTTTAAAATTTTTGTCATGCAAATCGTCTTAAAAAAATTAAAATAATTTTTATTTTATTTTTTTTTACAATTTTAAACTCACCTCAAAATTTTACCGATAACTCTAAACACTAAGTATAAATTAGTTAATCTAGGAGTATAAGTGTAAATATACACTTTTTATAAAACTTATTTTAGTTATTTTTCTATTTAAAAACTATTTTATGACAATTTTATTTAAAATTATCTTAAAATATTTCTCTTCGAAAATACATATTTAAGTTTGCAAACTTGAAAAATTTAAACAATTTACATAAACAAAAAATCTAGTGACATGATAAAAAGAGATTGTTGAAAAAAGAGAAAAACAAAAATAAGTTGAAACTAACAACAATATAAAAGTAGGAAACACAATTTAAACTTGAAAAATAAAATAGTTTTGATTTTTTTGAAGAACATTAAATTATATTCAAACTTTAATTATAATTAACAAAAAAATATAATTCTCAATATATAACTAATTATCAAAAATATATATTAAACTAAATATTTAAGTTATTTTTCCATGTTCTAAATATTTATTAAGATATTTTAATAGTTTGTGGTTGAGTTTAAACTATTTTTAAAATGTTTTTTTTCGAATATTCATTTAAATTCATGTTTGTTTTGGATAAAACTCAATACCAAAATATTATAGAACAAAACCCGAATAATATGTAGCGTTATCTTTCTTTAGTTTAAATTTACTTTTTATCGGATTAGATCAATTTGAACTTTGATTCACGTTTTTTGCCCACCCGTAAAAAATATTTCAATATTTGAATTATAATTTAGAAAACATACAAATAGCGAAGTAGTCTTTTTATATATCTATGAACAGTACTCTGTAAAGTTTTATTCATCTGTTAGGAATATAAACAAAATATAAAACTAATTTGCATAAATTCGAATTTAGCCAATTTATAATATATCGTAAAAGACTTATTCAGCTCTCATATTCCAAAAACCAAAAACAGTTTCAAAGACACTTCCATCTTGACGATAGAAGCGATACCAAAACATTACTAATACACAGTCTTTTAAGAAGCATTCTCTTCTCTGTTCTAAAAAAAGAAGCATTCTCTTCTTCACCGGCCATGTTCACAAATTTGGCAAATGGTGACCGACTTTGGATTGACAAGAGTGCAACGTTCACAAGCCCATTGGCCTGATGAAGAATCCGAGCTGCTGGCTCGAGAAGTGGATCCCTTGTTTTTCCCACCTAAGCTCTTTGAACTTCCGGCTCGACCATATGCACAATGCGAGTTCACATCCGGTAACCCATTCTCCAGCGCTCGAACTAAGTTCTCGAAATAGTTTTTGGTCACACTGTTCAATTCCCATTGATTAAAAAAATGTTATTAGCTTCTTTCAAACGTCTTCTTTTACTCAGCTCTAAGTTTCAAGTCAGTCATAAGTACCAAAACAGGTACTACTATTTTAGTTTATCCGTATTGTTCTGTGGGGTTTGGGAGTTACCTTGTTAAACCTGCGAGTTTTGTGCGGAACTCATTAAAATCTTCTGATGGACCTTTGGCTTCAAAGTACAACTTCAATTCTTTTTCAGCACATTGATGAAGTCGTTCAAGGCCCGACTCAGCTTCGCCTAAATCCATGATAACAAGAGCATAAATCAAATGATAAGCACAATAAAGCCTGTTACCAACAAAAGTCGCCATACCAATTAACAAATTTAAGTTTCGGATTAAGCTGGCCAAATTTGTTATGAATCACGCTTGATCATAGAGTCCACATTATCTCTCACGCAAGGTATTATTCTAAACTAATCCCTATCTTACTAAAGACTACATTATGTTCCATGAAATTTGGATCCATCAGACTGGATCTTCCATAATATATAGAACAATTGGAAAATGTAAAAGATTGCACTGATGGATCTGAACTTTATAGAACATCATGTAGTCTTTGGTAACTTTTATCGACCACAGTTACCAATCACATTGAGCATGTTTGATAGGTTTAAGAAAGCCTATTATAGAAAGAAGAAAGGAAAGGAAGTGCAGGAAGAAGGGGATGAAGGGATAACTCGAGTAGCAACAGACTAGTGGAAATAAGAAAGGGAGTGGATAAACCTCTTATTCAACTAGAGTCTTTGCTGTTACCATTCCAGAGTATAAACAGAATTGTCTTTCATTGTAAAGGTATGCTTTTGATGTTGTTTGTTATAGACGTTATGAGCCTGTACTCACAGCCGCCATGAGACTGGTGGATTCGATCAAGTTCGTCATGAGAACTTAACTCGATTCACACTCAGAGCATTCCTAATTCTTGATTCAATAAAGAGTAATCTGTGTTCTCTCTACTACTCAGATCCTTAGTCTATCACTGGTGCGGCGAAACTCGATCGAGCTAACGCGAAGCTCGAAGAAAGTCGGAGAAGATGACCGGCGATGATTTTATAGCAACACCAACCTCAGAGATACAACGATCACCGACATTACGCAAATTCCACGACGATCTCGAGCACCTGCGACTTGGTTACGATAAGATAGCGCGTAACGATAGAGCCACGGAAGCAAGATTTGATCTAATGGAGAAGAAGATCGAGACGATCGGTACAGAATCGAATACCAGACTTGAGAGCTTGGAGAATCGGATGTCGACGATTACAGAAATGCTGACTCGAATCGAAGCGGCAGCAACCTTCCATCATCGAGCTGGAAAAGAAGTGGCACCTTCATCACAACCTCCACAGATTCAGGTATCATTATCTTCCTCTGAACCGGATCAAACTCAAGCACAGCTAGGTTATCGGGGAATTCAAAATACGATTGCGAATAGGGATTCTATGTTGAGGAAGATTGATATGCCGGTGTTCTCTGGTCCCTTGCCGTTTGATTGGATTTCTCGAGTAGAGAGGTTTTTCCGTATTGGTGATTACAACGAAGAAGAGAAGTTATATTTGGTGTCTTTAAGCTTGGAAGGACCAGTTTTACAGTGGTTTAATGGAGAAGCAATCAGTGATCCGTTTGTTAGCTGGAATCAGTTTACCAAAAGGATGTTGGATAGATTTGGGGGTCCTATTGATAATGATCCAGCTGCAAGGTTGTTCTGTCTACGTCAAGAAGGGAATATTGTGGATTATGTGAACGAATTTGAGGCATTGCAAAATCAGGTCACAAGAATTGATGAGAAAAATCTCATCAAAGTCTTCTTCAATGGGTTAAAATCGGAGATGAAAGAAGTTATACGTTTAAAGGAACCCATAAGCTTGACAGATCACAAGTTGGCTGTATTGAAGATGCAAAGCACAACTTTCTGTAGAGTGATTAGTTCTGCAACGGGTGGAGAGTTTCAAAAAGGGTATCACCGTCACACACCGATCATACGAGCTACGAATCAACATCAGAAACAACAGGGGGATAATCAGAGAGTTGATACAAAAGATAACAAGGAAAATTATGCTCAGGCACGTAACACAGTGAGACCAAGATTACAATACTCAGACTCGGAACTGGATCGAATGCGAAAGGAGAAAGTGTTTTTCAGGTGTAAAGCACCTTGGACGCCAGGGCATAGAGAAGAATGCCCGAATAAACAGCTACGGGTATTAACGGTGATAAATGGTTTGGAGCTGGAGGTAGTTGACACAGAGGAAGACAAAGACCTACAAGGCGATTCCGGCAATCAAACTCTACATACGTTATCTCTCAACTCTTACTTGGGCATTAACTCACCCAAAACAACGAAGATGAGAGGACACATAGGAGGTAAAGAGGTGATAGTCATGCTTGATAGCGGAGCATCTCACAACTTCATCACACCGGAAGTTGTGAACAAGCTGCGATTGAAAGTTTGTGCGGATAGCAGCTTGGACGTGTTGTTGAGTAATGGAGTGACTGTGAAAGCTTTGGGAATTTGCCAAGCAGTCTCGTTCCAATTAAGTACAACCAACTTCACAAGTGACTTCATCTCTCTAGAACTGGGAAACGTGGATGTTATACTCGGTATTCAATGGCTTGAAACATTAGGCATTTGTGAAGTGGACTGGAAGGAGCAGGTCCTTTCCTTTGTCTATAAGGGGAATAAGGTGACTCTGTTCGGCGATAAGTCCTTACATTGCACCAAATTCTCTTTCAAATCATTGATGCCAGTCTATACCTGCGGTAAGACAGGAAGGGAAGCACTGCTTACAACAGCTATAGCAACATCTTCGACTCCAGAGATTGTACCAAAATTCCCACTGCTGCTCCATGAGTTTGCGGATGTTTTTGCAATCCCCAATACGTTACCACCATTTCGAGGAAAGGAGCATGCAATCACGTTAAAACCGGGAGTATCAGCAGTTTCTGTTCGGCCATATCGTTATCCTCATGCAAGCAAAGTCGCTATGGAACAGATGGTGAATGATATGCTTTCGACGGGGATCATTAGACCGAGCACAAGTCCTTTTTCCAGCCCTGTATTACTAGTAAAGAAGAAAGATGGGTCTTTGCGGTTTTGCGTCGACTATAGGGCATTGAACAGAGCAACAGTTTTGGACAAGTATCCAATTCCAGTGATCGATCAGCTACTCGATGAATTACATGGAGCTGCAGTATTTTCAAAGCTGGATCTACGTTCAGGTTACCATCAAATTAGAATGGTTGAGGAGGATATCCCAAAAACAGCTTTCAGAACAGTGGAAGGGCATTACGAGTTTTTGGTTATGCCATTTGGCCTCACTAACGCTCCAGCGACGTTTCAGGCATTGATGAACAAAATTTTTAAACCATTTCTGCGGCGTTTTGTCCTGGTGTTTTTCGATGATATACTGATCTATAGTACCGACTCAATGGTATATGAGGAACATCTGCGTTTAGTCTTACAGGTGCTACGCGAGCAGCACTTGTTTGCGAATCAACAAAAGTGCACGTTTGGAGTGCATACGGTTGAGTATCTGGGACATATGATTTCGGCAGGGGGAGTCGCTACGGACTCTGCAAAAACAGAAGCAATGAAGGCCTGGCCAATACCCAAAACAGTCAAACAGTTACGGGGTTTCTTGGGCTTAACTGGTTACTACAGGAGGTTTATCAAGAATTATGGGAGTATAGCTCGACCGTTAACGACACTTTTAAAGAGAGACCAATTTGCTTGGTCGCATGAATCACAGGAAGCTTTCGATAAGCTGAAATATATGATGGTTCATGCACCAGTTTTGGCATTACCAGACTTTCAGCAAACGTTTGTGTTAGAGTCGGATGCATCAGGCTTTGGTTTGGGGGCTGTATTAATGCAAAATAAACAGCCGATAGCTTTCTTCAGTCATGCTTTAACAGCCCGAGAGCAACTAAAACCGGCCTATGAACGTGAGTTAATGGCTATAGTCATGGCAATTAGAAAATGGAAGCATTATCTTTCTGGTCGCAAATTCCAGGTGCACACAGACCAAAGGAGTTTAAAATTTTACTGGAACAAAAAGAGGTCAACTTGGAGTACCAGAAGTGGTTGACGAAGATTTTGGGCTTCGACTTTGACATTTTCTACAAACCAGGACTGGAAAATAAAGCTGCTGATGGATTATCACGTTCAATGTCCATATCTCACCTATGCTTGGCTTTAACAGTTCCTACAGTTCTACAATGGGAGGATTTATATAGAGAGATCGCAGGGGATACACAAATTCAGAGCACAATCAAGAAAATTCAGGAGGGTAATTTGGTTTCCACAAAGTACAAAGTGCTCGAAGGACAACTGTGGTCTAAGAGACGTTTGGTGATTCCACAGGCTTCGAGTTTCATTCCCTTAATTCTACAAGAAGCGCATGACAGTAAATTGGGTGGTCACTCGGGAGTCTTCAAGACACTTAAGCGAGTACAGTGTTCTTTCTTTTGGAAAGGGATGTACAAGAGGATTCAAGAGTATGTAGCTTCCTGTGTGGTGTGCCAGACACATAAACATTCGACGTTATCACCAGCAGGATTACTTCAGCCATTACCAGTTCCTGAACGCGTATGGGAGGACATTAACATGGATTTCATCGAGGGGTTACCAACTTCTAACGGGTTCAACGTGATCCTAGTGGTGATCGATCGGTTGAGTAAGTTTGCTCATTTTCTCAGCTTCAAGCATCCTTTTACTGCGTTGGATGTAGCTAAACAATTTGTGAATGGTGTGGTGAGGTTACACGGATTTCCGAAGAGTATTGTATCAGACAGGGATCGCATATTCTTGAGCTCTTTTTGGTCAGAGGTGTTCCGTCTATCTGGTACTACATTGCGATATAGCACAGCTTTTCATCCTCAAACCGATGGACAGTCAGAGGTTCTCAATCGATGTTTAGAGACATATCTACGTTGTTTCTCTTCATCACATCCGCGATCTTGGCATTCCTATTTGGCATGGGCGGAACTGTGGTACAATACCACGTACCATAAGTCTTTGCAAACTACTCCGTTTCAGGTCCTTTATGGTCGGGAGCCTCCTCCTTTGTTGCGTTTTGAACCAGGCTCAACTTCAAACTTTGAGTTAGAAAGGGCTCTACGGGAACGAGATGAAGCTTTGACCACTTTGAAACAACAATTGCTACGTGCTCAAGCGATTATGAAGGCACAGGCAGATAAGTCACGACGTGAGGTGGAGTTTAAGGTGGGTGATAGGGTTTACTTAAAACTCCAGCCTTATAGGCAACAAACGGTATCAAGACGTTTTTGTCAGAAGCTGGCTGCGAAGTTTTATGGCCCGTACACGATCCTTGAGCGTATCGGGAAGACGGCGTACAAGCTCCAGTTGCCTCTTGAAGCTCGCATACACTCTGTTTTTCACGTATCACAATTAAAATTGGCGTTGGGTCGTGATGATCAGTGCTCTGCTCTACCTCCAAACTATCTCTCGGCTGAGGACGAGATCATTGAGCCGGAGGACGTTTTAGAAAAACGATATAGTTCGAAAGGCGAGTTGGAATTACTCATCAAGTGGAAAGGCAAATCTTCCCTGGAAAATTCTTGGATGCTTTATCAAGATTTCATTGAGTGTCATCCTTCGTACCAGCTTGAGGGCAAGCTGGATTTCGTTGGGGGAAGTATTGATAGGTTTAAGAAAGCCTATTATAGAAAGAAGAAAGGAAAGGAAGTGCAGGAAGAAGGGGATGAAGGGATAACTCGAGTAGCAACAGACTAGTGGAAATAAGAAAGGGAGTGGATAAACCTCTTATTCAACTAGAGTCTTTGCTGTTACCATTCCAGAGTATAAATAGAATTGTCTTTCATTGTAAAGGTATGCTTTTGATGTTGTTTGTTATAGACGTTATGAGTCTGTACTCACAGTCGCCATGAGACTGGTGGATTCGATCAAGTTCGTCATGAGAACTTAACTCGATTCACACTCAGAGCATTCCTAATTCTTGATTCAATAAAGAGTAATCTGTGTTCTCTCTACTACTCAGATCCTTAGTCTA
>CAJHQQ010002128.1:0-72161 GCA_905132885.1 Moricandia moricandioides
AAAACACATTAGTATACAAATAATATAATAAAGTTATGAATTTTTCAAGGTACTTGTATACCGACACTGTGCTTCATTTGCTTCTGCAAGATTATACAAACATGACTATTACAGATTCATGAAGGAAATATGATCAAACGCAAGAGAAATATATAAGATGGGTAAAGTATTGACTTCATTTTCATTTACCTTTGCAATGTTTTGGTAGTGGGTGTAGTTAACATTTATCTACATTCACCAAAATAATTAGTGAATGAATGAAGAGAATGCAAATAAAAAGAGTAATTATCAAGGGATATCGATTCAGTATACAAAAAATATAAGTATATAAATGGTTAAAATGTACTTTGTTAAGAAGTCGTCTCTATTATTTTGTATCGAGTGTAGTCAAGTTTCATCCGCATCAGATATGAATGATTAGTAAAAGAATGGAGAACATACAAATAAAGAGACTAATTAGGATATCGATTCAGTATACATAAGCGTGTTCTCAAATAAATATGTAAAATACGACAATCGCTAGAATGATGATAGATCAATATTAAGGGAAATACATTCAAAGACAAAAGTAATAATTTCATTATCCCTTGGTTTCTCACTCGATTCGTATTAAGCATAGTTAAGCTTCGTGTGCGTTAGTAAGGAATCATTGAGTATAGATCAAAAAATATCAAGATTAAACATATAGATATAAAAAAATCAATTGAATAATGATTATTCAACATTACCAAATAACTCACTTATTATACATTGTCTTCTCACTTGTTTGGTATCAGAAAATGAAGATTCAGCTGCATTAAATATGAATAATTAGTACATAAATGAAGAACATAAAAATAACAGAGAGTAGTTAGGAAGGGATTTCGATTAATTATGTAGAAAGAAAACTATACAAATGCATATGTAGATGGTAATTTAAAAAATGTACTCTTTTGGAAGGGACCTCGATTCGTTATATAAGAAATGTTTAGAAGATGAAACTTCTTCGAGAAAAATCAATTAATAATTTTAAATTAAATTTAAGGAAACATTTAAGTATATTATAGTAATATTCGTGTATAACATTTATTCTGTGCCGAATTTTCTTCTTTAAAATATTTAATCAGCTGATTTATGGAAACAATATCAAAAAATAAATTATACGTGTTATTAGCCAACCAAAGACCATAATTTAAAATATCTTGACGACATAATATACATCTTGCATGAAAAATCATATATATATATATATACTAAATATTAAAACCTAACCATATGGAATACTAAACCCTAAAATTTAAATCATAAACCTTAAAAAACATAAAATGAATTTTGTCAAAAAACATAAACCGGTTTACATTTAACATAAAATGTAAGTGTAAAAGTGGAATCACATATAATGTATTTTGTATAACCACCACTTTACTCTAAATCCTAAACCCTAAATAACATAAATGTAAATTGTCCCAAAATATAAACATGTTTAAATTTAACATAAACATATATGTTTCACAATGGATCCACCTATTATTCAGTTTTGTGTAACCGAAAGTGATTTAAAGCGGTAATTAAAAACGGTTTAGGAAAGGTAATCATACTAAAAATAAAAATCGATTAGAGAAGATTAATGATTAATGTTATGTCACCGTTGTGAAATTGTTGAGTCACCATTGTGAAATGGTGAGCCAATCAAATTATAATGTTTTCATTTAATTTTTCTTAGATAATAGTATCATTGTACCTTTTTATTTAATATTTTATTTGAGATACGTTTTTATAAATTTATTTCAAAAAAATTAGTAGTTAAAATTATAAAAAAAATTTATATATATAAATAATTTTTTATTACAAATAAATTATAATATTTGGAATTATAAAAATATATTATAACATAATCACTAAAATATTTCATAATTATATTAAAATTTTATATTATTTTATGTCAAAACTACACTAGTTTTCTATCAAAACTGCATTATTTTTTTCTATCAAAACTCACTGTTTTTTCAATCAAAACCACACTTATTACGCAAACCGCATGACCCATTGTTAAATCATACCGCATTTTGATCCTGCTCTGTCTATATTACCAAATTCGCCGTCACCATTTGGACCCTTAGACCACATTTTTGTAATCCCTCACCAATTACCCAGCGGACTAATAGAATTCCACCTTTTATACAGTAAATACTGTGTTTTCTGTATATTTCATTTATTGTCTATATTCATTTATTATTTTTTGGCTAAGTTCTATCTTCATTTGTTATTTCATTGTAAATGGATTTGTAAGTTATTTGTAAATAACTAATGCTAGAAAGAGAGTTTGAAAACCATCAGGTAATTATGGGTATGTCATTTATGATTTTAATACTAAACATAGTGTCCAAATATTTTGAATTTCTCTTTATTGATTAATATTATATAGAAAAAGTTTCAAACATTATAATCAACGTATAAGAACCGACCTGAAGACCTGAGTTTTCAGACTTGAACTTTATATTTTAAAACTGAACTCAAACGGATACATGAACTTGACCAAAACTGAAATGGTTTTAAAGTGATTTCTTATCAAAATATAGTAAAATCCGAATAATTTTTTAGAGCATGGTAACAAAAAAACTAGATATATATCCACAAAATTTAATGGAAACTAAATAATATATATATATATATATATATGAAATTAAATTTTTATTTTAAATAAATTTTAGTATTTAAATGATAAATAACTATTATGACATTATCAGTTAAAAAAAAATTACCCATTTTTAGCTAAGTTCTAGCAAGTTTTTGGTAGTGGGTGTAATTAACATTTATCTAAATGCATTTACTTTTACAAGTTATTTGTAAAATCATAAATGACATACCCATAATTACGTGATGTATAAAGGTGTAAGCATTGTTTTTAAACCCGACCTGGACCTGCGCTCTAATCGATAAACTTGCCGACATGATATGTATTTCTGTTTGGATTTTAGGAAAAAACCATTATTTAAAAACACGATAAAACCCAAAACATAATTATTAAAATCTGGAACTCGGCAACCAGTTAAACCAATACGTAACTTTTGTTATTTTTCTTACATATTGTCAATTAAATTATTAGAATCTGTTTTATATTCTAATTAAGAAGTTAGGTTTTTAGTTCTTCAAAAATAGAAAGATTATATGATCATGTGGATTATGAATCTATTTACAAAATAGAGTTTTGGATTGTTGAATGTTGGTGTCAAAATCGGTGACGACGGAATCAATAGCTAAAATTTTCCGAAAAACATTTGAAAAACAAAAAGCGCAGGAAATCACAACTGGAACCTTGTAGAAATTCAAAAAGGATTGGACGTCAAGTTATTGGAAAGGACAATCGAGCAACAAAACAACCAAAGCAACCGTGTGCAACCCGCTGATGGCAAGTTGAATAGACCAAGCCCAACTCGCCATCAGGAGAGATGGAGCAGCTCACCCAACTCGCCATCAAGCGAAATGGGACTGGTCGACCAACTCACCTGATGGCGAGTTCGACTGTCACCGTCCAACTCACATGATGGTGACTTGGATCGGCCACGTCCAGCTTGCCATCTGGTGAGTTGGATCAGCACTACCCGTCTCGGTTCCGGTCAATAAGTCTTATGAACTTTGATCACAGTGTCTCTTGTTTTGTCTCTATTGGAATTACCGTTCGAACTTTACGATAAAAACCGTAAAGACTTGTTCTCTTGTATGAATTCAAATGGTTTGTATAAAACGACAACGTTGACTTAACACCAAAGTTACCTCAACCATACGAGTAATTTGAACTATTAGAAAACGGACGTCGTACCAAAGGTTTTCTCTCAAAAAGATCGTAAAAATGTTTAAGTAAAAAAAACGGCCTGAAAAAGTCTAAAACACGGCTAAGAGCCCACTTACGGTTTTAGATGGGATTGAGCCCAATTATACTATGACAGTTTATCTATTATTCTCAGGAGAAGATAAATCTCAAGACCGGAAGATAAATTTCAAGTTTCAAAGGATAATCTTGAAGATCGAAGAAAATGGAATATTTCCGTGAAGCGATCAACACGGATTGGGGCAGAAGAGGTAACCGCCTTAAGAGGAGTATATAAGGAACGCCAAGATAGAGAGTCAAAGGACATGAAATACACAACAAAACTTAGCACGTAGAGTGATTTAGGCAATTTTTCGTTTTCAATTCTCAAGCTGTGACTCAACTAGGTTAACGAAGTCTTAGGTGGTTAGAACTAGGGAATTCGCCAACAGCTCTTGCGGCTGAGGCTTTAATTGTTGTAACTCGTATTCAAGAATTCGAAACAAGACCTTCTCTCTCTCTCTCTCTCTCTCTCTCTCTCTCTCTCTCTCTCTCTCTCTCTCTCTCTCTCTCTCTCTCTTTATCGATTATTTACTTGTGTGTTTTTATTGTTTGATTGCTTGACGTTTGACTTAGCAGAAATCCGAGACCTCTGGAAAAATTTAGGGTTTCTTGACTTTCCTTATTTTGCTGAACTTGACAGTGCAAATTTTGATTCCCACATTGAAGAACATATCAAGCTTGATTTTAGTGAATTAGAGAATGGTGTTGCTAAAGAGTATCTAAAAGTTGATAAATGGACAAAACCATAAAATATTATAGGTAATTTTTTAAATTTTGATTTAACTTTCTATTTTTTTATCATATAAAATATCGATTATAAAGTTACACAATATATAATATGTAAAATGTAAATCATATATTTAACTTTTTGGTAACTTATATATATATATTTATAAAATGAAAAATATATCCGCACGACAAACTCTAATTTAATTTGAAATGCATACCTATTTTTGGTTATGATTTGTCATTTCAAATTGTTAAACATAAGATATCGAATGCAAATGGAATGGGCAATATTAGAGTGATTAGTCAACATTTTCTAATCACTAAACTAAATTTAATGAAACACTTAGGCAATGAAGAAGAAGGTATTAGCACAAAGTGTAAACAATACATAGGATATATTTTTTATATAATAACATTATAAATTAATAGATTACATTTTACTTAATTATTAATGATTTGGGCATTAGGTCTACAAGTTAAATGACAACTTTTTATCAATAGATAAAAATAAGACTCTAGATTAAATTCATACATGTATATTTTCAGGTTTGAATTTTGGTTTTAACATCGATAGCTAAAAACATCAGGATGTATTTTGCTGAGTTTCTAATAAATAAATAAATGAAAAGGAAAAGAGAAGAGACGAAAACCTTCGACAAATTCATAACTTCTGATACATGTTATGAATGGTCACTGTTAAAGTTATTAGAAACGTACTAATATCGTCATTTTGAAATGACTAAATATATTTTAAATATTAAATATTAAAAAAACTCAAAGAAATGTCTAAACGATAATGATGTTGTAATATATTGATGATTATATTCTAATATTAGCAATATTGATACTTGTATAAGTATCTATATTAATTGGTGGCGACATTCAACATTCGCATTAAACTGTAAACCGGTCTGATTTAACTTCATCGATACACAAATCAATTCGTGATTAGTTAGTGATTAATTGATCATGTTGGTTTAGGCTGTGCCGGTTTTTTTTTTTTTTTTTTTTTTTTTTTTGGATAACCATTCTGAATAAAAATTTAAAAGTTTTTACAGCCTTAGTATCAATTAAAAGAAAGATCATATAATTTGAAACTAAAGTGAAGCCAAGAAAAATAGTATTTGAGGATAGATTTCCCGTTTCTTTGATCCCTTGATGATTTGTCCTTGTACTTGATTAAACAAGATAGAGAGATATGTAACATGTTGCTGACGATGAAAGTGCTCTGTTACAGAGGAATGAGATGATTGAGAGTTTGTTTCTTCCTCTTTATCCAAAGAACAGAGCTTAGCCTTAAGTTGTTGGTAGATATCCTTTGCAATTAACTGGTGTAAACGAGAAACTGATGTGTGAAGACGAGAATTCCTTTCTTTCCAAATGAAGTAGATTGCAGCTTGGAATAGAAGTTTCATTACTTCTTTGAATTTCCTTCCTCCATGACATGAAATGATGGAGGGCACTACTTCCTCAAGCTTTTGACCTACCTGCAACCCACTCCGTTCAAATAATTTGTCCATTACAGCACTTGCATAGGTACACTCGAAGAAGATGTGGGTCGTTGTCTCAGATTCCAACCCGCAAAGCAAACACACTGGTGAAACATCAATTCCCCAAGCTAATAATTTATCCTTTGTAATCATTCTATCACGCATGACCAGCCAAGTAATGAAAGCGTGCTTTGGTATTTTCTTTTTTAACCAAACAACATTGAACCAACTTACAAGAGGAGGATCCGGATAGAGAGAACTATAGAGTGTTGTGGCAGAGAAGTTTGCAGGAGGATCATTTAAGACATTTCTCCATAGATAGTAATCCTCTTCGGCTGAACCAATATCAGAAGTTTGAATCGGAAGTAGCACGAAGAGCTGTTAAAGTTGGATGTCTACTCCTAGAAGAGACATTCCAATTGTCTTCTGTGAAAACTGAAGAAACAGAAGCGTCATACGGTATTCCAGAAACCTGAGGTCCATTTGGTCCAGTAATGTTCAAAAGAGGGCCAAGGTGAGTCCAATCATCATGCCAAAAATAAGCATTTCTTCCAGAGATGATAGTACATTGAATAAAAGGCCTTGCAAGTGGCCGAAGTTTCATTAAGCATCGCCAGATCCAACTCCCTGTATTAGAAAAATCAGACACCCAAAATACTTGATCATTTATGTAGTGATTTTTGACCCATGCAACCCAAAGAGAGTTTGTCCCTGAAAATATCTTCCAAAGCAACTTGATTCCACATATAACATTTAACCTTAAAAGGCACTGCAAACCTAAGCCTCCATAACTTTTAGGTGTGCAAACCTGTTCCCAAGATACTTTCACCCCTCGAGCAGAGTCAGCAGCGCCAGACCATAGAAAGGCATTTAGAATCCGTTCATGGGTGCCTAAACAACTCTGTGGTAAAGGAAAAACAGACGCCCAAAACCTGATTATGTTATAGAGTACTGACTGAATTAGTTGAAGGCGACCAGCAAATGATAAGTTTTTCGCTGTCCAAGAGGAAACTCTGTTCCGAATTTTGTCCAGCAATGGTTGATAGTCTTGGCGTTTAAGCTTATGATGAAGAAGAGGTAATCCCAAATATTTTACCGGGAGAGAGCCTTGAGAAATCCCAAATTCCGCCGCCATTGAAGAGGAATCCTGATGATTTCTTCCATCAATGAAAACGCTTGTCTTCCTAAGATTCAAAGCTAACCCTGAGCATTTCTGAAAATCTCTTAACACTCGAATGATACCTCTAGCCTTGTGGAAATCAGCTAACTAACTCTGAGGCTAGTAGCACATTATCACTTAAAACCCGACCTTTTACAAACCCCGCTTGATTGCTTTGAACAGAGTCTTTAGTGATAATTTTTAGTTGAGAAGCTAATATCTTTGAAATTCTTTTGTAGACAGTATTGCATAAAGAAACAGACATGAAATCTGATAAAGAGGAAGCGCCTGTAAGCTTTGGAATCAACGAGATGACTGTTGCATTTGTCTGTCTTGGCAGGGTTGAGGTGAGAAATAAATGCTTAACTGCTCTGATAAGGTCACTTCCAACCAAATTCCATGGGTCAATGAAAAACTATGAAGAAAACCTATCAGGCTCAGGTGCTTTGCATTTAGATAAGGCAAAAAGAATGTGTTTTATCTCCTCATCCGTAGGTATAGATGAAATCTCAGACACCTGGGAAGAAGCAAACCGATAAGAATGGACAGATTGGATATAATCAACAGTATAAAGAGTGACCGCAGCGTTAGAGCGCCCTTGCAAATAAGAGTAAAATCGTACAACCATATCCTTCATTTCTTGACCATCAAGGACTCGTATGTTGTCTGCGTTAGTAAGAAAATGTATCACATTTCTGGCTAAATTTGCTTTCACCGACTTGTAAAAGAAACCAGTGTTTAAATCTCCCTTTGAAGCCCATTTTACCCTAGACTGCTGGAAAAAGTTTTTTTCTGCAGCAGCCAGAATTATCCAAGCATCCATAGCATTAACTTCTTCTTGAAACAAGACCAGAGAGGGAGTATTCAGCATCTGCATTTGAATACTTTGAAGGTTTTTGTAAGCTACTTTAGTTCTCTTTTCAATATCGCTGAATCGGTTTCTGTTTATGCTCTTGCAACAGATTTTTGCTGCTCTTAATTTTTGGTACAACGAAACCAAAGGCGAAGAAGATAAGACTGGGGCATACCAAGCTGTTGCCATAAGCTGCTTGTAATCTGAGTGAGAAGTGAAAAATGAGAAGAAGGTGAATCTAGATTTTCTTCTTGCCGATTCGTTTCTAACCGTTACAAGACATGGAGAGTGATCGGAAGATCCATGAGCATCAAAAACCGCATGAGAATTCGGAAATTTGTTTAGCCAACACTCATTTATGAGAGCTCTATCCAGTTTCCGTGATCTTGGGTTGGTTGGGTTTTTGTTTGACCAAGTGAAAAAACATCCTCTATAAGCTAGATCAAACAGCTCGCAATCATTTAAACATTCTTGAAAATCTGTCATGCCTCCAGGAGATAGATCCGAAGGATATAAGGAATAAGTTTCTGATACAGATAGAACCTGGTTGAAATCTCCGAGGATCAGCCAAGGTGATCCTTGCATTATTGGAGATAAAGCAATCTGACGAAGGGAATTCCAGAGAGAAAGCCGTTGATGTCGCTCATTATACGCGTAGACAAAGCAGAAAGTGAACGTTTCCCGAGTCAAGGGATCAAAGATACCGCAAATCATATGTTGAGGAGATCTTGAGTAGATTGCAATCGAGAGGAGAGGGTTCCAAATTATAACTATACGACCATTTTCTGCTTCATGGCTGTGATTGGAGTCGTAGCACCATCCAGGGAACGTCGAAGAAATCAAATCATCCAAAAATTCTTGTTTCACATGAGATTCCAAAAAGCCACCAAACATTGGGTGATTAGATTGGACCCATCTTTGAACATCCAATTTCCTATTATTGTCATTTAGGCCTCTAACATTCCAGCAAAAACACTTCATAAGAAGGACAAAAAAGGTGGGATAAAGCACTCAGGCTTCCAAAATACGTGGAGAGGCTCTAGGCGAGGACTCCACAGTAACCAGAATTGGAATATTGGAGTGACCACTTGAAACTCAATCTGAGGAAAAATCGATAGAAGCTGAGTATTCACATAACTGATGAAGGGTTTGACGCTGTAACTTCCGCATCTTCTTTCTCTCTTTCAAAGTTGAGAAGGGTGGGAAATCAGCCTCTGCTGCAGCCAATCTATTTCTGACGATCTGTTGTGCTGCGCTTATTAATTCTTCTTCAGAGTCAAACTGAGCAGACGATAACGGCTTCACAGTAACCGAGGAAGGAGAATTGTTCTGTTTTTCCTTAGGAAGGGATGATCGATTTGCTACTGGGATCCAAGCTAGAGTTTCACCCGCTGGAGGAGGGGAAGAAGAGCTAGTTCTGGAAGCTGGCAAACTATTTTATCTTTTAATGGACTGATCTTCCTTAGAAGGAGAAGAGAAGTTTTTTGAATCAATGACTGTTGTGTTCTGAGTCCGGGATTTAGGAGGTTGATTTTCAGCTCGAGAGTGAGAAGAATCCTGCGAAGGATCCTTACATCCTGCATCAACTAAACCAGCTTGAAGAATTGCTTGGGGAGTTGTGTGAGAGTCAACTATACAAGCAGGAGAAGAGGACCTGATTGGAGGGGGAAGGATCTTGTCCTGTGAGAATCGGTCTGGACATCTCATCTCCTAATGGCCATATTCTGAGCAGATTGCACATTTGTGAGGAAGATTCAGATACTCCGCAGCTATTGAAACTGTGATTCCCAGCTTATCCACTACTTTGACAGTAGGGGATTTTTTCCTTCCAGCTTGATTATCACCTTTAGCTTAACAATACCATTTGAATAAGGCTTAAGTTTTGGGAACTCAGATTGAACAGGGAATCCCACACCCGATGCAAAGGTACTAAACCCTTCTAGAGACCAAAGCTCTGGTGGAATATTACGAAAAAGCACCCAAACAGGAGCGCATTCCAGCTTCATCGGGGTGAGATTTATGGTTGGAGTCCATTCTGAAACAGAGAATGCACATTTTCCGGAATGCCAAAAGGCAACGTCTAACACCCATTTTCTGGTGACTTCGCAGGGAATGAATATAAAGCAAACGTTTTTTGAATGGTGCCTAACTCGAATCCTTCCTTGCTTACCACAAATTGGATTTAGGTCCGAGAAAATATTTGCCAGAGATGGAGCAGTTCCATGAAATTGAGCAACTAAATACCTTTCCAGGTTGTTGAAGACTTGAAGATAACAGACTCAGAAGCTTTATCTATAGGTGTGCCGTCGGATGAAAAAGTTGGAGAGGCCATCTTCTTAAGGTTGTGAGAGGTTGACTTTAATTTGGAGACCCAGAGAGCCGTAGAAGGCGAAGGAGAAAGGTCTGAAGTCAACTGGATCTGAGGAGCAACAGAGGAGGGAGCTAAGATCGGAGCCTTACCAACAGGAGCGCAACGGCCATGGGAGGGACCTCGGGGTGTAGACACAACCTAGACCCATCGCTCGGTGGATTTGGAGCACGGATAGCAAAACAGATATCTGGAGGCCATGGAGGATCCAACATCATCGAACGGGTAAGAGCGGATGAATCCATCGAGATCGGAGGAGGGAGAGTTCTCAGCAACGGCAAGGAGTGCCGTCACCGGTGACGAGAGGTGGAGAAAATCCTATCGCCAAAGAATCTCCAGAGAGAGCGTGGGGTCCGTCAGATTCGGTTTTCTTTAATCCTTTGTGAAGAAAGAAGATGAGTTTGCAATTGGGGAATTATCCTCAATAGCACTTTTTATAGCTTTTATCTTTAAAATAACACTTCAAGCAAAAAATCAGAAAATAACATTCATTAATAGGCCCCACATATTAGTAGTAAACAAATTTAAAAACAAAACAAAAAGCAAATGACACTAAAAAAACAAAAAAGTCCCCGGTTTTGTCACACTCCTTATTGCTGGAGACAACGATGTAATTGTTGCGAATCTCAAGATTGATGTTGAATTTTAGCTTATTTCTTTTGAAGAATCGAACAGAGAGTGAAGAATTTGAGCTATGATGAAGGTTATCAGTATTCTCTTCTTTGAGCCGGAAAAATCTTATCCATCATTCTTCTCGGTGATTATCAATCTTCTCTTCTCTCTGCAATTTTTATAATTACTGATTCTAATATTGACGAGGTAGATTTTAATAATTTGATTAACCAGGGGAAGAGCTAAGATCAAATATAATTGGGGGCACACACACATTTTTCACTATACATATTTCTTGAATCGGGGGCATTTGTACAAATATTAAGCTAACTCTTAAGAAAATATAAAAAGTAGATGGGGCACGTGACCCCGTACGTCCTTCTCTCCGTCCGCCCCTGTGATCAACCTTGGTTGGATTTGTATAGTTCTCTCGTATTTCTAGAACATTTTTATCTCTTTGGTAACTTCGTGATTTTATTCAACATCATCTTTATTGTTTGCTTATAATTACTCTATGTCGACATTTATGTGATTTGTAAAATGTTGTGGAAGGTATTCCAAGGACTTTGTTCTTGTGCTTGCTCATGATTCCTTATCCTTTAAACTTATCTATTGTTTTATATGATTGATGTTGTATATTTCTTTATGACAAACTGCAAAAAATAATATAAGTTAAGTACCACTTTGCAAAAATACACATTATTAAAAATATATTAACATTTGAGTTTACAATTTATTGATTATTGTTTAGGGTTTAGTGTTAAAGGGGTGATGTTGAGTTTCTATTTTTTTTTATAAATATTGTAAAAAATTAATAAAATCTATTTTCATCAAAAAATTAAAGTATTTTTAAAAATTGTATTCATTAAAGGTAAATTTGCAAAGTGGTATCAACCTTGTGTTATAATTTTTCCCCTTTCTTTATTGTTCTATCATATTGTTTTTCCAAAATTGTGTTTTGTTTCTTCTTAGAATGTATGTTTATTGACTTGTCAAGTTTTACCACTCTGTTGATGCAATCTCGGGTTGAAAATGGGTGCGGGTTGTGGTTAGGAAGATTTGAATGGTTTCTTTTGCAAAAAATGATCATTTATTTTGTTTTTCTTTTGAAAATGGGAGAGAGATGTGTTTAGTAAGATCAAGTGATTAAGTTCAGTCTCTTATTCCTCTAATTTGAGTAATGGTTCTTACCTTTTGTTTTTTTTTCATGTTTTTTTTTTCTTGCAATTGAATTGGTTGATTAAATGTCTTTAGATATCATGTTTTGATTTATACATTGATATTTCTTTGGTGGTATCGTGAGTTTATTCATTATCTTCTTTATTGTTGGAAACATTTGTAAAATGTTTTAAAATGTATTCCATAGACTGCTCATGAATTTGTTCTTGTTTTTTTTATCATCTATCTTTAAACTTGTTTATTGCTTCATCTGATTGATATTGTTTTCTTTTTATGGTTCTGTCATGTTATTAGCTATGTTGATCTCATGAGGCATTTATAAAAAAGTTTTAAAAGAATTTCAGAGACTTTTAAAAGACAGAATTCCAAACATTGATACATATTTACATAGTGATATAGATTAGTTAGATTACTATTATTTATCGTAAGTTAAGTTTTTATTCAAATATTTTTCATTAATGATTTTCTCTGTTTATATGAAACAGAAAGAAATAAGCTTTTAACATTTTCATGAGTCAAACTTATATTCATCTTTGTAAAGTTCATATAATATAAAGGAATTGATACCTATCAAATTTAATTGAATTCTTTTAAAATCTAAACTAATAGAATCTAAAAAATGCATTATAAATATGTGAAGAGTTGCCAAAAATAACATAAATATTGATCTAAACATAAAAGTAGTCATCATATTCAATCAAACGCAAAACCAACCTAAAAGAGTGGTAAAAATAATATTTAACTCTTATGACCAAACAAAAAACCAAAAAGTTATTTTACGATTATGTCATTCGGAAGTCTACATGTAACAAAAGAATCCTACATATATGTAAACCTCATAAGAAGTTTACTCTGTAGAGTTATTCTGTAGTCTCTATTATGATTTGGTCTAATAAATTAATATTAAAAATGTATAAAAATAGTTTTTGTGAACTTTTTAATTAATCATCAATCTAAGGATTAATATGAAGTTTATAAATTAAAATTTTATAAAATTTAAAAAAATATATATTGATATGATTATCATGTGTTGGACAATGTTTATGGTTTAGCAACAAAATTTTATAACAAGTTATGTCTTTAAGGGCTAGATTTTAGATTGAGGTTTTTTTTTTGTTTATTTGACTTAAATTGGCATATTAATGTTGAATAGTTAATATTTTAAATATTTCGATATTTGGTAAAATAATTGAGACATTTTATTATTGTAAAGCAAACATTTAGGGTTTGATATTTGTGGTTTAGGGTATAGTAGACCTACAATAAAATCTACTGCATTGTAGTCATAAATTTTAACCAAGTCACAATTTGTGTCCCCCTATATAAATAAAATTTACACAGTCTCTCTCTCAAATGACTACACAAGTTTCTATAACTCTCACTCTTTTCTTTAAGCTCTCTCAGTTCTCTCTAAAACTCTCTCATTTTTGTCAATTCTCTCCTAAACTCTCTCATGTTTTTTTCACAATATTATCTTGTTGTTTCAGGTATTATGATTCATGGTGTTCATCTTCTTATTTAAAAACGTAAGTTTTAGATCTATAGAATTTAAATATGTATTTTTATGTTATGGTTTCTCACAATATTATCTTTTTTTTGTAGGTATTATCATTCATGGTTTTCATCTTCTCCTCTAAAAATTGTAAGTTTTAGATCTATAGCTTTAAATATGTATTTAAGTGTTTATATTCAAATAAAATTATAGATAAAATTTTTTCATTTACTTTTCTTTTCTTTTATCTTATAAATTCTGTTTTGAAGTATTTTCAGATTTAAAACTATTTTGACATTACAAAATGTGCATAATTTTTGAGATATGAAATTTTTCAAATAATGTAGACTTTCTAATGAAGTCTGCTTATAAGATAAAGCTAGTAGACTTCAAATGACTTTTATTAAACCACAAATTTTAAGCAGACTTGATTGAAAATCTACAAAAATATGACTTTAATTTCTTTTTTGTCCTATGTTTTATTAACAATTTCATTTTATTTTGCAGGTATGTTCTTTTATACTTGTTATCTCCTCATCCCAAAAATATAAGATTTAAATCTATAGATTTTAAATATGTGTTTTTGTATTTATATTTTTACATATTCAAATTCTATTTCTTTAATTTACTACTATTTGGTCTTATAAATTATATATTTTAATTTTTTTTATTTAAATTAATTTTTATATTTTAATGTATCTATTTCATATCTAAAACTTTTATGATAGAATAGACTTCAAATAAAGTTTTCTTAAAAATCAGAGCTAGTAAACTTCACTTCAAGTCTAATAGCCTTGAATTTTAAGCAAACTTTACAAAAGTTTACTCAAATATAATTTAATTTAAATTTTATATTTTCTCATAAATTTATCTTATTTTGCAGGTATTCTCTTCCAAAGTTTTCAACCATTTTCCCAAAAATATAAAATTTGCATTAATTCATTATATGGATATTTTGTATTTATTGGACTAAATTTATAGATTCATACTCTATGTTTTGGCTTTGCTATAAGATCGACCAAAAAAATATTTTGAAAATATTTTCGAGAATAAAGTATTTTCAAATTTTCTAAATGTACATTTTTAGATCTTAAAATTTTCCGTTAGTGTAGACTTCAAATAAAGTCTTATAAACTATATACTTTAAGTAGAGTTGATAAAAAGTCTACTAAAATATGATTTAAATTTTACATCTTATGTTTTTCTTATAACTTTATCTTAATTTTCAGGTACTCTTTTCCAATACTTTATTTGAGGCACCAAGATTATGAAAAATCAAACATACCCAAGAATATTTTTTTAATGAATTGCTTTGTAATAATTTATCTTTATAAAATCTTCTTTTGTAAATAATTATTTGATGCAAAATCTATACAAATTGTATTCATTTTTAGTTATGTTTCACTTATATAATCTTATTAGTTTTTGTTAGATATCAATTTTGTCATAAAATACTCTAATCAACCAAACAATTAAAACCATCATAAACTAAAAATATAACTAAAACTATAACTAAAACAAGTGTGAAAAGAAGAAAATCTATACAAAATTCCCAAGAAATATTAGTTTTATTTTTGAAATTTTCAACACAATTTCAACAAAAGCAGCAGACTTAAGTATTAGTCTTCTTTTACTGAAAAATTCTATAGAAGTCTGCTTCCAGACTATGAGGCATCTTCCTTTTTATTAGTGATTTTCAGTATTAATCTTATTTTTTTGAGATTTTCAATACAATTTCAATGAATAATATAGAGACTTACGTATTAGCCTACATTTGCAGCAGACTACAAAAGAAGTCAAAAGTAAAAAAGTTTAAATCGTAAGCTTGCACGATAGAAACCAGACGTGTAATAAACTTAACTAAAGACCTATAAATTCAACATTCATCACATAAGACAACATCCAAGGACACAATACAACACATAAGTTCAACACTAACTAAAGACCCACAAATTGAACATAAATTCAACACATAAGACAACTCGAAAGCAATGAGACAACTCAATAGTTCAACACATAAGACATAAGACATCATCTAAAGAAATAAGACAAATCATAAGTTCACACATAACACTAACACAGGTTTAGCCTGGACGATTTGGAGGAGTGTGGCCTAGTTGTTTTCATTGTGAGCAACTATAATCCTTGTGCAACTTTCGCGGTTTGTTTTCTCTCATCTTATAAATTTCTAGCCATGACTACCACCTCGACTTCTTTTGACTACCCGGACCACGCTTGACAGGTGAAGGAAGACATTTATGTATGTTCGAAGGCTCTTTGTCCTCACTAGGAGCTTCCAAGTCTTCATTGGTAGGTGGTCTGTTTTCACCACCCACTCTCCGTATACAATAGGTAATTGAACCATTCCCTGCAAAAAGAATACCATTTACAAAATTAGCGAACAATTTTTTTTTGTTTGATAACAGTATAAAAGTATACTTACAAAGAAGTATACACTTATTAGCTAACTACATAGTCAAACCAAAAGTTTATAGTTTCATAATTATAAAAGATTATCTTTTGAAAATAGTACAAACCCATTAGGATTAACTAACACACACTATAAAACAAAAAATTCTTGAAAGTTCATTATGAATAATAAACAAATCCACATTTTATAGATTTTATATGTAGAATTCATATTCAGTCTACATAATAATGAACTTTTTTTTCAGTTTATGTGTGTAGACGGTCATGTAGATCTACAATTGTGTTAGTTTTTGCAATTTCAAAAATTCACAGTTTATTATCTATATTTAAAAAAAGTTAATTTTATACATATAGACTTTCGTTTCAGTCTACATTTTGAAAATGTTAGTTTTTGAAATTGACTAGAATTCAACCAGGATTTGACTTTCAAAAATAGACTTCATTTACAATCTACATTTTTTTAGAATATGTTAGTTTTGAAATTGACCAAATTTGACTTCTACAAATAGATTGAAATGAAGGTCTATACATGTGTAGATTTCACCTGAAGTCTACTCTCAAATCCAATAGGTTAGTTTTACATTGACCAAAATAAAATAATAGACTTCATATGCAGTATACTAGAAAACATTTTATAGTCAACTTTATAACATTTTAGTCAAATACAAAACTAACCTATTCAATGCAGTCAAATTTTTAGTCAAATGCAAAACTAACATTTTGTAGACTTCCAGAACAGTCTACATAATGTAGATTTTTGATGAAGTTTACTATGAAAAGTCAACTGTTGTCCAAAGTTCGGTCAAATGTAAAAACTAATATCTTTTACGTAGATTTCTTAGTAAGTTTACTTATCTTTTTTGTTTTTGTTTTTAAAGGTTAAGACTCAGACTTCTAGGGAAGTTTTTTTTACAAAAAAAAATTATTTTGATCAATTACAAAAGTAACATATGCGTTAAAAAGTAGACCGCATCGTAAGTCTAGACATATGTGTAGACATACAAAACAGTCTACTATCACGACACAAATCTGAAAAAATGAAGAAAACCATGTAAATAATTACATTTTTCCGGCGTAAAGCTCGTTTCCACCCTTTACCACCACCCAGGCTCCAAATATGAGCAAAAAAAACACATTTATCAACTCACAACTAGATAAACTCGAACATATGAAAATTTAGCTTATAAAAATGGAAGTTATGAGAGTTTTTTAGATGAAAATGGAGAGGGAATGATAGAAAATGAAGATTTGTTGGTTTAGAAAGAGAAAAAAATGGTTACAAATTGAATTCTTGAGCTTTTAATAGCTCAAAAATGGTCGTTCATGGTGCTTGAAAAATTGATGATAATGATCTTGTTGTAAATAAGAAGAAAATTTTAGGGTGTAATAGTTTTTTTTTCCATTTTGAAATAATTAATTAATTATGCAAATTTTATAAATAATTTAAAAAATAAGGGGAAATTGCAATGTTACCGTAAATTTGATATCACTTTGAAATTTTACCTTTAATAAATGACAATTTTCAAAAATACATTTAAATTATGATGAAAACAACTAAATTATTTTTTCTAAATATTTATAAAACATTTAGAAAATCAACCCCACTCATTGAGCACTAAACCCCACCCCCTTCAACACTAAACCCAATACAATAGTCACTAAAGTGTAAACCCAAATGTTAATATATTTTTGATTAAAGGTATTGTTGCAAAGTGGTACTTAACTTGTGCTATTCTTAGCAATTTCTCAAAAAATAAGGAGGGTTTGAAACTTTCAATGATGAATAGTAATCACAAAAATGTTAGTTTTGGGGTTGACTTGAAATTGTAGGTTGGTTTTGAAAAAACCTTAAATCTTTATTAAATCCTCTAAAACAATTTTAGACAATAATGATATACTTACTCTGTTTCAGATTAAGTGTCGTTATAATTTTTTTTTTGTTATAAAATAAGTGTCGTTTTTGACTTCGATGCAAAATTTATTAATTTTATACTGCAATTTATTTTTCTATTAGTGGAAATATGGTTAGATGTAAAATTAATTATTTTTTATATAGAAAATATGCAAAATTAATTGTTTTCTTAATCTATGTGAGCAAAGTTAAAGTGACAATTAAAATGAAATACATAGAGTATGTACGTAATATATTCTTGAAAATATAATTTTGTGTAATTGTTTGATAATTGTAAATACTAAAGTAAAAATCATCTATATACGAACCATAATCTACACAAAACCTTTGTTTTGATGAGAATTAAGTAGTTAAGATTGTTTTCTTTATGAGCATATTTATTAAAAAAAACTGATTTTTGTTAAAACTTCTAAATCTTTCTCATCTTTGGTACATTGATTGTAAGAATAAAAAACATTCGATGAATGAAAGCAACAATCATTTTACATTTCTATTTAAAAAACAATAAAATAAAAAAAGAAACACAAAACAAAATAGGTAGTAGATATATGAATATCTAATCCAAAACATGGATTTCTAGATCGATGTGGCCCAACCAAAATCTCAATCTCTCTGCGGATCACGAACCATCTCAATATCTTCTGACCTTTTCTTTCTGTTAATATATCAAAACACCGTTACATAAGAAACTCGGACTAATCCATGAAGTAGGCTTTTTGTCGTTTTATTACAAAAGTCTCCATCTTTTCTCTTCTTCAACCTTCCACCACCACATTCTATCATCACTTGTCATTTTTAGTGGATTCTAAAGTTCACCGTTCTTGATAACCTCAGTTTTTTTTTCTAACTAAATTCTCTTTCTTTCTGATAAATCTTTTGTCAACTCTTCTTCTTTTCCCTCTTTAATGGCTCTATCTGCATTTGCTTTTCCTTCTTACATAACAGCCAAAGGAAGTTTAACAGATTCTTGTTGTAAATCAACTTCTCTGTCTTCTTCTCGATCTTTGTCTACAGATCTTCCATCGCCATGTATGAGACCAAACAACTGTCATGTAAGATTCACTTCTCTCTTCTCTCAGCTTGAACAAATTTGGTTTAGGTGTTGGAGTTCAGGTCAACTGTAGATTTATCTTCTTTTCGAGATTTGGTGGTAACCCATTTGGTAAAATCGTTAAGTAATGGATTTACTTTAATTTTGACAGAAGTCAAACAGATCAGACCCCTTTTTGTATGTTAGTTTATTGAAAATATTTGTGAAATTGGACCAATGAATATAAGTTCTGGAGAAAATGACAGCTTTTTGTTCTCATGTTGTTTGTTGTTGTTGTGATGTGTTTTGTGTTACAGTCAAACAGAAAGGCAAAAGTGAATGCTTCACTTGCAGAGAAGGGTGAATACTATTCAAACAGACCACCAACTCCATTACTTGACACGATCAATTACCCTATCCACATGAAAAATCTTTCCATCAAGGTAAAGAGAGAAAAAACTGAATCATCATCAAGCCTTTGATCCATAGCTTCCTGTTGATGGTCTTTGGTTAACTCGTTGGCAGGAACTGAAACAACTCTCTGATGAGCTGAGATCAGATGTGATCTTTAACGTCTCGAAAACCGGTGGGCATTTGGGGTCAAGCCTTGGTGTTGTGGAGCTCACTGTGGCTCTTCACTACATTTTCAACACTCCACAGGACAAGATTCTATGGGATGTTGGTCATCAGTCTTATCCTCACAAGATTCTTACCGGGAGAAGAGGCAAGATGCCTACAATGAGGCAAACAAATGGTCTCTCCGGTTTCACTAAGCGAGGAGAGAGTGAACATGATTGCTTTGGTACAGGACATAGTTCAACCACAATATCTGCTGGTTTAGGTAAGCAAAATCCATTTGGTGTGTCCTTGCCTTGTGTTGTGGTAACAAGAAAACAAATCTGAATCAGAAGTTTGGCTTTCACTTACAGGAATGGCGGTAGGAAGGGATTTGAAAGGGAAGAAAAACAATGTGGTTGCTGTGATTGGTGATGGTGCTATGACAGCAGGGCAGGCTTATGAAGCCATGAACAACGCAGGATATCTAGACTCGGATATGATTGTCATTCTCAATGACAACAAGCAAGTCTCACTACCTACTGCCACTTTGGATGGACCGAGTCCACCTGTTGGAGCATTGAGCAGCGCACTTAGTCGTTTGCAGTCAAACCCAGCTCTCAGAGAGTTGAGAGAAGTCGCAAAGGCAAGTACTTTCTATTTGAATAGTAAAGGATCCTGATTTCTATGAAGTGAACAAGATCTTAGCTTGTGTTGTTGTTTACAGGGTGTTACAAAGCAAATAGGTGGGCCAATGCACCAATTGGCTGCTAAGGTAGATGAATATGCTCGAGGAATGATAAGTGGAACTGGATCAACACTATTTGAAGAACTCGGTCTCTACTATATTGGTCCAGTTGATGGGCACAACATAGATGATTTGGTAGCCATTCTTAAAGAAGTTAAGAGTGCAAGAACCACAGGACCAGTACTTATTCATGTCATCACAGAGAAAGGTCGAGGTTATCCTTACGCAGAGAGAGCTGATGACAAATACCATGGTAAATGGACTTAAGTGGATAACGTCTTTCTTCATATCTTAAGCAGTGTGATACTTATTCTTTATCTTTCAGGCGTTGTGAAATTTGACCCTGCGACTGGTAAACAGTTCAAAAGTACTAACAAGACTCAATCTTACACAACCTATTTTGCGGAGGCATTAGTCGCAGAAGCAGAGGTAGACAAAGACGTGGTTGCGATTCATGCAGCCATGGGAGGTGGGACAGGGTTGAATCTCTTTCAACGTCGCTTCCCGACAAGATGTTTTGATGTCGGAATAGCAGAACAACATGCAGTTACTTTTGCTGCTGGTTTAGCATGTGAAGGCCTTAAGCCCTTCTGTGCAATCTATTCTTCTTTCATGCAGCGTGCTTATGACCAGGCAGGCTCAACATCCTTCGATCATTTTCATTTTTAGAAAAGGACTAGAAGAGTAATGAGATGTTCCTTTTTCTTGTAGGTTGTACATGATGTAGATTTGCAGAAATTACCGGTGAGATTTGCGATGGATAGAGCTGGACTAGTGGGAGCTGATGGCCCAACACATTGTGGAGCGTTTGATGTTACGTTTATGGCTTGTCTTCCTAACATGATAGTGATGGCTCCATCAGATGAAGCAGAGCTCTGTCACATTGTTGCAACCGCTGCTGCTATTGATGACCGTCCTTCTTGTTTTCGTTACCCCAGAGGTAATGGTATTGGCGTTGCATTACCTCCTGGAAACAAAGGTGTTCCTATTGAGGTACATAGCTAAGCCTTGTTTTCATATCAAATCATTTTGGCAAAAAATGAAAACAAAAATCTCATTTGAGTGTATTTTCAGGTTGGGAAAGGTAGGATTCTAAGAGAAGGAGAGAGGGTTGCTTTGTTGGGGTATGGCTCAGCGGTTCAGAGCTGCTTAGGAGCGGAGGTAATGCTCCAAGAACGTGGATTAAACGTAACCGTAGCAGATGCACGGTTCTGTAAGCCACTGGACCATGCTCTCATTCGCAGCTTGGCTAAGTCGCACGAGGTGCTGATCACGGTTGAAGAGGGTTCTATTGGAGGGTTTGGATCGCATGTAGTTCAGTTTCTTGCATTGGATGGTCTTCTCGATGGGAAGCTCAAGGTTACAAGTCTTAGATAATATAATTTGCTCTGTCTTTTCTAAATCTTATGGTTTCTAATTTGCTTTTGTATCATTTTGTTACAGTGGAGACCAATGGTATTGCCTGATCGGTACATTGACCACGGTTCACCAGCTGATCAAATGGCTGAAGCTGGACTCATGCCGTCTCATATAGCAGCAACTGCACTTAACTTAATCGGAGCACCAAGGCAAGCTCTGTATTGAGGGTAGAATCGGTGTAAAACATATACATAAAAGAAGCAAGTCATTTGACTGAGATGGTAATGACAATGTATGCAAAGATTAGTTGTAATGTAACTTTGTTAAGCGTGTGTGTGATTGAGATCGAGCTGTTCAACCATCTAACATCTTTGTAAAAATCAAATATTCCCTCAGTTTTTAATAGATGACTTTAGAAAAAAAAATTGCTTCAAATTATATGAGATTTTCAGTTTTAATGATATATATAATATTTTTTATATTCTTGTATTTTGTAAAAAAAAAATCTATTAATTGAATTATTGTTAGTTAGATAGTTAAGGATGTTTTTGTTTATATATATATATTTAAATGTTTTATTAATTTGTTTGAATAATTCTAAAGCGTGAGATAATAGAAAACATAACGAATACATTTTTCATATTAACCTTTGGTTGAGATGTCTCCCAACAAGGAATGTTACAAAATTAACCGAAAAGCATGCGATTTTCTTATTCAACATTGAGCCAGTCCCGATCCAGATACATTAATAACATGTGTTAAAACCTGCTTACCTTCACTATTTTTTTTCTAAATTACACACCTCTATTAAAAATAAGCTTTAAACAAACAATTTACAACACAACAAAAATTCATAATTTTTTTTATTTAAACAGTAAAATTGGAAAAATAAGTGAATGAACAAAAGATACAATAGTTGTCATTCTAGAAACTCTCGACTATAAATTTTTATAGAAAAATGCATTGTATAACGTTCAAACAATTAATAATTTAGTGCATAACTAAAAAAAATTACTGTGATATTCAACGTTTTTTGTATTTTATATACCAAAACATCCTTTATATCTACCGGCTCAACAAAGTAAAGATAATATAATGTTTTCATATTTTATATACCTAAACACCCTTTATATTCATAGGTGATAATCTATCGTCGAAGGTACGTTTTCTTTCATCACCTATGATTTCCTTTGCTAGATTATCACCGTAGTTACCAATAAGATTCTATGATTGATTATCACTATTGATGATTAGTGTCACCTGTGTGTTGTTTCAGTACTTTATTTAGTTCTTAGAAGAACGTCACCATGTCTGAAAAAAAGATGAAGAAGATGAAGTCGCGGACTATACTATTTCTTTGAAATAGAATAGTCGGTTATATTTTCATATTTGATACAAATCTTTTTGTTATTTTTGTGATTGTTTATAATATAAAATTCATTTCATGTGGATGTTGGAGAAATGTTACAAAGATCAGTACAACCTCTTTATCATACGATTCAATTATCTTCTTTTCATTCATTGTTATATACTATTTATAGAAGTCCATACTATTTCTTGTACAAAAAAAAATACTACAATATTGTGTATTTTTAAATTTTGATTTATTTAAAATATTATAAATTATAATTAGGTTTAGGATTTAAAGATTAGGGTTTAGTGATAAGGGTTTCGGGTTTAGTATTTAAAAGTTGGGGTTGCGGTTGGGTAGGGTTTAATATTTAAGGTTGTGAGTGGGTTGGAGTCATATACTACTTCGACGATATAGAATGGGGTGCATATTTGCCGTAAAAAATGTGTACCGTAGATGACATTACATGATATAATAGTAAATAGTGGTGTTTAACATTGACTCACCGACTATGCTATATTCAGCAATAGGAATTTTAGTGAATAAAAATGTGATTTCACAGTGAATAAGCATGTATCATGTTGGAAATTTGATCATTGATTTGAATATTGGTTTATGCGTTAACCACACCGGCACAAGTGATTTACAAAATCAATTTTATCATTTCGATAACACATTCACACAAATGATTTCACAAGTTTATTATATTTTCCATTTTTATATTGTATAGTTAATATTACAAAATATTATATACTATTTCAAATCTTAGTTTTATGTAAAATATTATAACTATATATTATAATTTATATTTGAGTTTTGGGGTTTAGGGTTAAATATTTAGGGGTTGGAGTTGGAGTTGTGGGGAGGGGGAGGGGTAATGTTTAGTATTTAGGGATTTTGGGTGTGGCTTGAGTCATGTTTCGGCGAAATGGAATAGAATATTCGGTGCATTTGTATGTGGTCAATAAACATGTAACATGGGTGCTCCTCTTTCTTTCATATGTAACTTCTGACCATATATTATCTGTGATACGTCATCATCACATGTTAAACGGGTAATTGCGAGTGAGAAAGGTATAACCGACTAAATTTGGGTGTAAATGTTAGATTCTTCATTCTGTCAAAATCATTGCCATCTATTTAATTTCACTTCCAAATTTGGGTAGACATTAAATAAACCCATTTTTTTCTAATTGATTTAAATATTAAATGAAATAACACGTAACGCCAAAAACCTTATTAGTCTATTTGACAAACTACGCCTACGACATAGTACACTTGGCATTAGGATATTTGTCACTGAACATCATGTACTTCTCTATTTGGTTTGAGAACCACTTTAAGTTGTGCATCCTCTTATTTTTCATCTTCTTGAACCACTTTGGTTTCTTCATCTTTCTCTTTAACAATCTCAATTATTTCAGGTTCAAGATCTTTCTCTTCTTCCTTTACAACCTCCACTTCTTTGTCGCCTGTTACTTTTTAAAAAAATTTCAACAACTTCTCCAAATTAAAACTTCTAGAAACCGCATTCTTTTGATTCTTTGTATCTGTCGTACAAGATTCAACTCTTAATATTCATTCATATACATATCATGCAAACATAAAAGTTACAACGTACCATCATATTATCATCAATTATATATTTAAAATATGATAATCAAATATGTTGACAACAAAAACCAATAAATATAAATATGATTCTACCTTTGAAGTTTGAAATAGCATCAATCATGCCTTTCTTGCATCTGTTACAATCTGGTATCTTCAATTCGACGTCCAATGTACCAGAAAATATCGAAGAACAGTGAGTTGTAAACATAATTTTCTTAAACATGTTACAAATATAAATTGTGCTTACCTAATAGTGATGTTTTCTTAAGGCGGAAATCATCAATTCATCTTCTTATGTTTGAAATAGTGAAAAAGACCAATCACGAAGTATAATCAGCATAAAATATTTTCAAAAGCCTACAGAACTTATATATACACATTCGGACAAATTTAGAAAATATTAGAACAACTATTATTTTAAAAATATATTCACACATAAAGAAAATACAATATTTTAACCAGAAAAGCAATTCATAGTATACTACCCAATCATTTATAAATACCATATATGATTCACATATATTTAATGTTTATATATTATTATATGCACTTATACACACATCATATTCCATAAGAAATTTTATTTGTATATATTTATATTAAATCTGATTGTCTAAGCATGTGATAAGAAAAAAAACACAATCTCAACTTAATGAAAAATTAATGAGTTTTGCTATTAAATATTAAAATTTCCTCAAATTCATTCCTTGTTTTATAAATATATCTTTCTTATATACAACTTTCTTAAGTTTTCTATTTTTTAATATTAATTTAAGAGATCTTATTCCTTAATGGATATAAGGTCAGTTTTGAAACATTCTGATACTGAATATGATGAGGCTAATAGAATTTGCATATGAATATGATTCACATTTCACGTAGTTTAGACACATTCCCTTATGATGGAACCACCATTACATATGAATCTCTCTACATGGGAGTTCCATGTTTTATTATGGCTGGTTCAGCACATGCTCGTAATGTTGGTGTCAGTCTTCTCAGTAAAGTTGGTAAGCTCTCGGTAAAGTTTGGTTTCTTTTCAAGATTGATTATTACTTAGGACATCGTTTAGCTTATGCAACCGTTTCTTTGATTCAGGTTTAGGACACTTGGTTGCTAAAAATGAGGATGAGTATGTGCAGTTATCTGTTGATCTAGCTTCTGATCTCACTGCTCTTTCAAAACTGAGGATGAGTCTTCGGGATCTAATGGTGAGATCTCCTGTTTGTAATGATTCTTCTTTTGCTGGTTCTCTTGAATCCGTGATGCAGTCTCTCTCGGTTGTATTCTAAACAGAGTTCGTGTAATCATTATCTCATTAGTATTGTAACTTATAATTTTGTATTTAGTTGCTTTAATTTATAGGACTACCTAATTCCTATATATGTCATTTTACGATGTTGTTTGGTTCAATATATAAAGGAGTCATCTCCTATTGTAAAGATCATGTTATTACTTAATCATAAATCAGAACTTTGAAGTTTTTATCTCCCTTGTTTTCGGTTATTCGATTGAATCAATGAAATACGAGAAGCAAATCGACGTTCGGGTATTCTCATACTCAACGAACCTCAACTTGAAGCTTGACGCTGCGCCAATCCATATACCAAAATATGTGGAAGAAGTATTGCATAGGTGAAGTACCTTCCATATGCTTCAGAAAGAGGTCCATGAAGATCCCTGCATTTCATTACCTACTGCCACTTTGGATGGACCGAGTCCACCTGTTGGAGCATTGAGCATCACTCTTAGTCGTTTGCAGTCAAATCCAGCTCTCAGAGAATTGAGAGAAGTCACCTAGGCAAGTACATTCTATTTAAATAGTATAAGGATCCTGATCTTTTTGTAGTGAATAAATATCTTAACTTTTGTTGTTGTTGTGTATACGGTGTGACAAAGAAAATAGGTGGGCCAATGCACCAATTAGCTGCTAAGGTAGATGAATATGATCAAGGAATGATAAGCGGAACTGGATCAACACTGTTTGAAGAACTCGGTCTCTACTATATTGGTCCAGTTGATGGGCACAACATAGATGATTTGGTATCCATTCTTAAAGAAGTTAAGAGTGCAAGAACCACAAAACCAATACTTATTCATGTCATCACAGAGAAAGGTCGTGGTTATCCTTTCACAGAGAGAGCTGGTGACAATTACCATGGTAAGTGGACTAAACAAGGATAACATTTTTTCATTATTTCTCAGGGAGTGTGACATTTATATTTGAATATTATTCTTTCAGATGTTTTGAAATTCGATCATGTGACTGGTAAACAGTTCAAAAGTAGTAACAAGTCTCACTCTTAAACAACTTACTTCACGGAGGTATTAGTGGTGGAAGCAGAGGTAGACAAAGACGTGGTTGCTATCCATGCAGCCATGAGCCATGTGAGGTGGGACAGGGTTGAATCTCTTTCAGTCTCTTCCTGACAAGATATTTTGATGTCGGTATAGCATAACAACATGCAGTTACTTTTGCTACGGATTTAGCATGTGAAGGCCTTAAGCCCTTATGTGCAATATATTCATCTTTCATGCAGCGTGCTTATGACCGGGCAAAATCAACATTATGTGATCATTTTCATTTAAAAAAAAAAGACTAATAGAGCATGAGGTGGTTCCCTTTTTATTGTAGGTATAGAAATCAAAGATCGAGGTTTAAGAACACTTTTCTCATTGCTTTTAAACAATAACTCAAAGACTAAAGTTCTCAATCTCTAAACTTATAAGTTATGTCACACCTTGACATCTCCTTATATAGAGAATTACTTATAATTTTAATAGAGATAACATATTTAGATAATTTCCTAATCCTTTTAGGAAACCATAGCTCGTAAGGTTAGCAAATTTGCTCCTTAAGCTTTCTTCAACCTGACTTCAACATTTTCCCCATTGAATTCATTCTATTCCACGTTTTGAACTCCAATGAAACTCCTCATCTCTTTGAATTTATTCTTCCAAGTGACGTTGCCAAAATATCAACGTTTTGTCTGTTTCCCGAGACATGTGCGACTTCTACTTGTTCATTCTCAACGCACTCTCATTTGAAATGAAATCTCTTGTGTATATGCTTACTTCGACCATGAAACACTAGTTTTTTTAAGTGCAATCACATACTTATTATCAATCCTTATGGTCACCCTTTTACAAGCTTCTCTGACAACTTCACTTAGAAGTTCTTGAAGCCATATCGCTTTTTTAGTTGCTTCTGTAGCTGCCGTAAACTCAGTTTCACATGAAGATAGTGCAATTATTTATGCGAGCACCAAGTTATTGGACTTCTATCAAGATCAAACACATGGCTTGTTGTACTCTTTCCTTCATCTACATCAACATTGTGTGAGCGGTCTCTATAGCCCACCAACTTCTGTTTTCTCTGCGTTTAAACGAGGGACCAAGAGAAGATGTCTCACGCAAATATCTCAAGACTTGTTTCAATGCTGCACCGTGGGATTCCTTAGGCTCTTGCTTGTATATACTCAACATCCCAACACTAAGACAAGTCTGGACGCGTATAAAGTAAATATCGAAGACAACCTATGCTTCTTATGTATTCCCTTTCGTCAATAATCTTCTTTTCAGGAGACTTGGACAACTTGACATTCGAATCCATAGGTACATGCGACAGATTGTAGACACTCATCCCACTTTTTCTAATATTTTATGTGCATATCTCTCTTGTTTTAGCATGATGCCTCCTTCATATTGATGTACTTCAATTCTAAGATAATATGTCAACTTACCAAGGTTACTCATCTCAAATTAGGTTGCCATTTCCTTTTTAAACTCTAGTATCGATTCTAAGGATGATCTCGTAACAAGTAAGTCGTCTACGTATACCACCACAATGAGGAGGTGACCCTTTTCATCCTTTATATATAACGATGGTTCCTTTGAGCACTTGCAAAAGTTCAAATCTCGGAGGATCTTGTTTAGTTTAGTATTCCATGCTCTAGGAGATTGTCTTAGACCATAAAGAGCTTTATTCAACTTATAAACTTTATCTTCCTTCCCTGAAACTACAAATCCTTCAGACTGAATGACAAAAACTTCCTCCTTCAACTCTCCACGGAGGAACGCGGTTTCTATGTCAAGATGGTGATCTCTCAACCATTCAAATCTGCTAGTGCGATGACAAACCGAATTGTTTCATACGCGCCACCAAAGAAAATACTTCATCATAATCAATGCCATGTCTTTGAACATATTATTTTGCTACTAGTTGTGTTTTGTACTTGTTAATACTTCCATCGGCATTTTGTTTTATTTTAAACACCCTCTTCAACCCGATTGGTTTACTCCCACGGGAAGATCAACAAGGTTCCATATTTTATTCTTCTCAATCAATGAAAGTTATTCTTTACATACTTCGATCCAGAATTTTAATACTCTACTTCGTTAAAGCCCCACATCTCTTCGTTTATTTCCATCAGAACTCGTTCACACTCTATTTCGTAAGAAGAATGTAATCATCCAAGTAGGCAGGCCTTGTACTTACTCTCGTTGATCTCCTTAACTGTGACTAAGACTGATCTTTTTCTTCACCATTTTCGTCATCATTCTCTTCTTCTACCTCATCTAATTCTATGCATGTATCATTCTCACTAATTGCTCGAGTGGTTTCTCTTGTCTCCGATGGGTCTTCCCCTCTCCTTAAACCGATATTACCAAACTCTCTTATGCCAATACAAAGGTTCCCGGATCTTTATCTTCTTCTTTTTCTATTTCAGTCCAGTTCCAACCTTTTTTCTCATCAAAATATTACACCTCGGATTACTATGATCCTTTTGTTTTTAGGATCAAGCAGACAGTACACCTTCGAACCAGGCTCTGTTCCCAGGTGTACCAAAACTCTCGACATGTCATCTAGCTTCTTCATTCCACATGATTCATTTTTTGCATAACCTATGCAACCAAACACTCTAAGATGCTCACGGTTCATTTTTTTTTATCTTATAGCCTCATAAAGAGTTTTTCCACTTCGTGATCTCGTTGCAACCCTATTAATAAAATAGGTGGCATGTTTCACTGCCTCTCCCCATAGTAAATTGTGCACACTCAGGTGTTCCAAGATACTTCTTGTCATCTCCAGGAGAGTCCGATTATGTCTTTAAACAAATCCATTCTGTTGAGGAGAGTAATGTTCTGTTAAGTGCCTCCTCATACCGTTTTTATTGTAGTAGGTTTGAAATTCTTGAGATACGAAGTCTCCACCTCTATATGTTTGAAGTGTTTTTTTTATCACGGCTATTGTTTCTTGTTCATAAAGTATCATGAATTTTTTGAACTTATCAAACGCTTCACTCTTCTCTTTCAGCAGGACTGTCCACATATAACGCGAATGATCATCGATGAGCACAAACATATATCTCTTGTGTGTTGGTGTGGGAGGTGTGATAGGTTTGCAAATATCTTCATGGATGAGCTGGAGAAGTTCAGTGGCTCAAAATAAGGTTGCTTGTGGGAAACGCTATCTCATTTGTTTTCCAAGTAGGCATGATACACACGTCTGTTTTCCGACTGTGATGCTCGGTATACCAAAAACTAGCTCCTTGTTGATCATCAACTTCATCATTTCTAAGTTAATGTGGCCAATTCGTGCATGGCACTTAGACGACTCAATTTATGATGTTATTTGTAAGCACTTGATATTCTTGACTTGAAGAGAAACTTTGTATAAGCGATACGAGATCTTGTTGTTTCAACCATTAGCTGTCGTAGTCGATCATAGAGCATCAATATATCATCTTTCATTTGTACTTCACAACCTGCTTTGGTTGCCTCACCGAGACTAACAATGTTGCTCCTTAAACCCAATATGTAGTAAGACATTTTTTAAGATCTTCGTCTCGCCCCCTTTGAACACAAACAACACTGAGCCTTTACCTTTTATATCAATACGAGAATCATCGCAAAATCTAACTTTTCCCGTGATTGTATCATCGAGATCAGAAAATAATATGCGGTTTCCACTCATATGATTACTTGCACCATTTTCAAGGTACCATACGTTCTTAGTGTCGAGATCGGCCTCAAAGATATTTGGATTCACCTGTTGCTCATTGAGATAAACAACCTCATGCATCATCAATTCATCAGCTTCTTGAGTCTCTTCATCCTTTTTCTCAATAGCTTCTTGTAGTTTAAGTAATCTATCAGGTTATTCTGATGCAAAATTACCAAGTTTATCACATAAAAAACACGTAATGTGAGAGGCATCTCTCTCATTGTCTCTTCCTTGTCCCGACGTTCTAGTAAGAACCAAATCATCCTCAGCCTTTTCCTCTCCAACTAAAGTGAAATCCTCGTCCTCTTATGCTGCTACAACCGTATCTCTCTTGTTGTGAGTCCATGTTGGCATACATTAATTTTCCTTGATCCTCATGTTATTCTTCATCCTCTTCACGAGTTTTTTCTTCATATGCTTTTAACTTCCCAACAATATCCTCAAAACTTGTTGTATTTAGATCAAGGACCTGTTGAAGGGATGAGACAATGTGAACGTATCTTTTTATTGGAAAAAATTTCAAAAACTTCTTAACGAGTTTCATTTCTTCAATGATTTCCCCAAGAGATGCTGATTTTGATGAAATTTCTGAAAGTTTTGCAACAAAAAAACATTGATTGTAGCTCATTCCTTCATCTTCAGTCTATTGAGTTATGCCATTAGGGTTTGTAGCTTTCCTCCCTTACTCTCTCAGCTCCAACATGCCTTACCTTGATTGCATCCCAAACTACCTTTTATGTGTCTAGGTCTCCAACTTGCAAAGTTAACTCCTTTGGTATAGATTAAAATAACAAGGCGATAACCATGTCATTCTTCTCTTCAATTTTGTTTCCTGGGTCAATAGTTTCCCATACCTTATTTACCTTGAGAGTAATCTTCATCCTCATAGCCCAGACAGTATCGTTTGAGGAACTTAACATGGGAAACTTGTGATAGGAGGGTCCAACTTCCTTCGTTCTTATCTCAGGTTCTTTCTTCACATCGCTCATGATGATAACGTCGTAAATATTCTTATATAGCAATTGGTTTTGCTTTAGTCACTTTCATCTCTGTGACTCCTCGAGGTCAGATCCCAAGTTTCTCTGTGGCTCTGATACCAAATATAAAAATCAAAGATCGATGTTTAAGAACACTTTTCTTCTTACTTTACAAAAATAAGTCAAAAATTAAAAAGCTCTCAATCTCTAAACTTATAAGTTATGTCACACATTGATATAAAGAATTAGATAACTCCTAATTATAATAAAGATAATACATTTAGATAATTTCCTAGTCCTTTTAGGAAACCGTAACTCAGCAGGATTAGGAAACTTTCTCCTAAATTTTTCTTCAAGCTTACTTCAACAGTAGGTTGAACATGATGTAGATTTGCAAAAATTACCAGTGAGACTTGCAGTGGATAGAGCTGGACTTGTGGGAGCTGATGGTCTGGCACAATGCGGATCATTTGATGTTACGTTTATGGCGTGTCTTCCTAACATGATAGTGATGGCTCCATCAGATGAAGCAAAGCTCTTTAGCATTGTTGCAACATCTGCTGCTATTGATGACTGTCCTTCTTGTTTCCGTTACCCTAGAGGTAATGGTATTGGCGTTGCATTACCTCCTGGAAACAAAGGTTCTCCTATTGAGGTATATAGCTAAATCTGGTCCTCACATATCAAATCATTTTGGCAAAAAAATGAAAATAAAAATCTCATTTGAGTGTATTTTCAGGTTGGGAAAGATAGGATTCTAAAAGGAGAGAGGGTTGCTTGGTGGGATATGGCTCAGCGGTTCAGAGCTGTTTAAGCCAGTAGACCGTGCTCTCATTCGGAGCTTAGCTAAGTCCCACGAGGTGCTGATCACTGTTGAAGAAGGCTCTATTGAAGGGTTTAAATCACGTGGTTCAGTTCCTTGCTCTTGATGGTCTTCTCGATGGGAAGCTCAAGGTTACGACTTTTTATATAATATAATTTCCTATGTCTTTTCTAAATCTTATGGTTTCTAATTTGTTATTGTATCATTTTGTTACAGTGGAGACTAATGGTATTGCCTGATCGGTACATTGACCACGGTTCACCAGATGATCAAATGGCTGAAGCTGGACTCATTCCGTCTCATATAGTAGAAACTGCACTTAACTTAACCAGAGCACCAAGGGAAGATCTGTATTGAGAAGTAGAATCGGTGTAAAACATATAAAAGAAGAAAGTCATTTGGCTGAGATGGTACAGACAATCTGTGCAAAGATTTTAGCTGTAATGTAATAATACATAATGCCAAAAACCTTAGAAAATGGGTTATCTTGTGTAATAGCCAATTTTGAAGGTAAAATTAAGAATATAGAATTAATTTTGACAGAATTAGTTCTCATAGCGTTTGTCCATTTTTCTTCCAGTTATAATATCTCTTATTAAAGGTTACCGATAAATACATTATGTTGAGTTGTATGAAAGGTGGTAGTGGTCATAAAGGAGTGAATATGATAAAAACAAAGAGCATCTTAACGGCGTAGTGGTAAACCAGAGAAAACGACAATCGTGTGATTACAGAAAAACCGGCGTTCGTGGATACAAAAGTAGCAACAGAGTTTTGTAGTAGAAGTAATTGTTTTCATGGTTGTGGTTATACCATAGTGGATGATGAGATGCATATACGAAAAAAGGATAATGTTTAGAGAAGAAGAATTTTAAATTGAATAGATGAGAGAAAATGGAATGGAACAAAATAAATGAACGAGGAAGAGGCGGAGGTATATATTGTAAACTAAATTTTCTATTATATAATTTTCAAATAAAATAGAACACAACAGAATTTAAAAGTATATTATATTTGGACAATAAAATAGAACAATGTAGTTTATTATCTTCAATAATTATTATGAAAGAGAAATTTTATTGGAGGAAGAGGAGGCAGTGGTGTAGGAGTAGTTAGAAGATGAGAGAAGAGATATAGATAGAGATAGAGATAGAGAGCACGGAGAGGACATATATATATATATATATATATATAATGCAAAGTTAGATTTTTATTCTATGTAGATAAGTAATATAGAATAGAACATACTGCATAAATATCACTGCTCATCTTCTTCAATTTTGATTCCCAGTTTCACTCTCATTTGTTGGATCATCATATCATTAATCACTAGCATGCTCACATGATTCACCTCAGTTTTTATTTCCACCAGTTTGATCGTTATTATTTAGGAAGACGACTAAATATTTCTGCGACTAACAATCAAATTTCTCTTTTCAGATCTATTAATTGGTTTTCGTAGTCGCGGTGGATACGGGATGGTGGTCGAGTGATAAATATGATTATGGAGGAGATGATGGTGATTACAATGAAATGGTGATGGATATAATGGAAAATTTTGTTGGTGAAGAAGTGGCGGTTGGTGAAGAAGTGATGGTTAATATGGAGAAGACGATGGTGATTATGGAAGAAGAGATAGTGGTGATAATAAAGAATGAAAATTTGTTTGCTATTTTTCAACCGGTAAATAAGGGTAATATAGTATATATTTTAGAAATATTAGAGAGTTTTATTTTTAGTTAGATTCTTAATTACACTTTATTGTATAGTCAAAGGGTGCAATTTTCCTAGAAAAGTCTAACTTTGACAAACTACGCTTACGAAATACTACACTTGGCATTAGGGTTTTCATCGCTGAATAACATGTACTTCTCCCTTTCCTTTTGCTCATCACTGTTTGGTTCAAAAATCTCTTGAGGTTGTGCATCCTCTTCTGTTTCAACTTCTTGAACCACTTCGGGTTCTTCATCATTCTCTTCAACAATCTCAACTATTTCAGGTTCAAGATCTTTCTCTTCTTTATTCACAACCTCAACTTCTTTACCGCCTGTAACTTTTTTGAGTTTTCTCAACAACTTCTCCATGTTAAAACTTCCAGAAACCGCGATCTTTTGATTCTCCGTATCGGTTGTATAAGATTCAACTCCTGGTAATCATTCATATACACATCATGCAAACATCGTCAATTATATATATTTAAACTATGATAAATGATGAATCCTAAAATTCACTCAGAAATAAGGTTAGGGTTTTCAGTTGGTTGTGTGGCAAGGAAACCTTTGCTAGGTTCCTTGATCTCGGCTCTGTATTGATTACTCCATTTCCTTGTAATGAGAGGTCCCTTAAACTCTGTGCCATATTAATTGCATTGTATCCTCGAGATATAGGGTCTTTAATCTCCGTCCAATGAAAAAGGTTCTATGAGTTGTGCCTTAGAAAGGCTGTGTACATATCCTTATCAAGATCAAGCCAAACGTAGTTTTTAGGTAATATCTTGTGTGCGGTGTAACGTGTGATATCCGAAAGAGCTCTTTATTTAGCTAGTCATCTTAGTCTCTCTTCTAACTAGAAAGTTAGGAGAGAGGTTTCTTCTTGAGATAGGCATTTAGATCTCTCTTATAGCTATGCCGCTAGGAGAGAAATCTCTTATTGAGATTGGCTTTTAGGTCTCTCTTGTAACTAGGCAGTTAGGAAAGAGGTTTCCTATTGAGATAGGCTCAGGTTGTCATGTTAACTAGGCAGTTTAACAGCTAGGCAGCTTGACAGCTAGGCATCTTGGCAACTAGATAGCTGAGAGTTGGGCAGTTAGGATCTAGACAACAAGGAGCTAAATGATAACAAGCATAGATAAGAAGATATAGAGAGATGTGAAGAATCAATGGATGACTTTCGTTTGATTATGAATATGTGGATCTTATTTTGGAATAGATGATGAAGGTGTGGAAATTCTTTATCTGTTTTTTTTTCTTCTCTTTTTAATGTATTTCCTCTCATGGAGAATCCTTTTTCTTAGCACCATTTATTATTCTTTTATAATTGATTATTAGATGAAGACAAAATCATTTATGGTCAATAATTGAAATAAATGACTATTTTACTGACAATTGAAGATCACTGATCAAGACCTTTGATCAAGACTATTTGCTAAGATTTGTTCAAGGTATTGACTTGACTCTTAATGTGCTCCATCTAATATGGTTTTCGTTTCTTAATAGATCTCCGGAAAGTGCTAAGACTCGGATAACCGGATGCGATTTATACTTAAGGTGAAACCAAGCTCCAACAATAATGAAATATGATGACAATAAAAACCAATAAATGTAAATATGATTATACCTTTGAAGTTGGAAATAACATTAATCATGTCTTTCTCGCATCTGTTATAATCTGGTATCTTCAATTCCACATCCAATGTACTAGAAAATATCGAAATTTTGAGTTGTAAACATAATTTTCTTAAACATAAATTATGCTTACCTAATAGTGGTGCTTTTTTCTGAAAACGGAAAGCAGCAATTCATCTTCTTATGTTTGAAATTGCCAAAGGACCAAGTTTCAGTTACAAAAATATTTTCAACATATAAATAGTCAAAAGGCTTATACACTTATATATACACATCCAGACATATTAAGCAGAGATTAGAAAAAAATATTAATTTAGACATATATTCACACATAAAGAAAAAAATACAATATTTTAAATAGAAAAGCAATTCATAGTTTATTACCCAGTCATTTATAAAGACTATATGTGATTCATATACGTTTAATGTTTATAGATTGTTATATGCACTTATATACAAATTTTATTTCATAAGGAAGTTTGTCTTTATATATTGATATTAAATCTGATTCTCAAGTCATGTGAGAGGAAAAAACAGAAATCTCAATGTAATAAATATTAATGAGTTTTGCAATTAAACATTAAATTTTCCTCAATTTCAATATTTCTTGTTTTATAAATATATCTTTCTTATATTCAAATTCTTAAGTTTTCTATTTCGTTAATCTTAATTTACATATATTCTTAGATTTGTTTTGATTTGATTTATTTATTAACACTTAATGTATAGATAAGTAATATTTAAGTTATCTCAAACAGTTATGCCTTATCAGTTATTTTAGAAAAGATGTTCTTACAATAGCTGTATTAAGTTTAAACCAAAACATGTGTCTATAAATTCAAAACAAATATATCAAGAATCTTAATGAACAAATATTATCCAACTAGCCTAATGATACATAAGTTCATTATTTTTAATAAAAATTGGCTAACTATATGTCAAGTAGTGATTAAGCAAATACCAAAAAATAGGTGTAATTTTTTTTAAATTCAGACACCATTTACACGTATATTTCTGGATTGTTTGAGGTGGAGTCAAATAACAAAAAGTTATATCAGTTTTGTACTAAACATTTGATTATAAAAGACAAAGGTAATGAAAAAAAATGTATCCAGTAAGATACATAAGTTTATTACCTTTTTTCTAAATTTCGTTAACTATTTTGTTAGATACAGAGTTAATAAATATTACTCATTCCGTTTAATGTTTCAGAATAGAGATTTTTTAATATTTTAATAGGTTCTGATGGTAAATTGTAAACTTTGAAAAACAATTATGTTTAATGAATTTTTATTGGTGAAAGACTGAAAATTGTGAGAAATATTTAATCATAAAATAATACATTTTTAATTAAAATTAAAATTTTGAATCAATGTTGTATATGATAGTGTGACCACACGCCGAATACAAGTGATCTAACTAGTGGTGGCAATTGGGTTGTATTGTCCCGCACATTCCCGCCCCGCCGCGGGATCAACTTCAATCGGGTCTCTGCGGGTCAGACCCGCGCAGGATGCGGATTCTAGATGTGCTGACCAATCCCGACCCGCTTATTGTATAGGCTTTAGCGGGTCGGCCCGCGGGCCATTTACTTCTTCTAAACCTGCACACGCCAAAAGAAAGTATTAGTACAATGTTACAATTTAGTTCATGTCTACACAACAAGTTTGTTGCAAGAAATATTAGTATTGCTCATCACTCGACAAGTTTGTTCCAACTTACATGCAATGTTACAGCTTAGTTCATGTCTACACAACAAAACATGCGTTTATTTATATAACACTTCTGATTATGTCAATCATTACTACGTAATGAGAAATTCTAGTAACAATGGCAAACTCTGATTATGTCAAATTTGAGTGTTTTTTGATTTAACAATGGTAAATTCTAGTAATCAAATAGTAATGTAAATGAAAAATAAGCAATTCCAGCAATGTGGCCTCATTAAAAACCTTATCGGGAAAACCCACTGGTACAAAACCCAAAAAGGGAAAAAGAGCGCACACGAAATTCATAATGTAAATAAAATCAAAACACCAAATCAAAATAAAAATCAAGTTTCTTCTTCTTCAACTTCATCATTGACAATAGATTCAACCGATGGTATTGTCTCTTCTTCACCATCCATTTCATCTTCTGAAAATATTAAAAATTGAAGTTAGTTAGGTTTAAAGAACATGCTACCCTAAAACCTATGTTAATGTGAATAATTTACCTTGCTCATAAGCTTCAAATCCTTTTAGCCAATTCCTACTACATATCAGAGTCTGCACATTTTTTGGAAGTAGACGGCTCCTGTATTTGTTCAGAACTCGCGAACCGATGCTAAATGAGGATTTTGAAGCCACTGTTGTGATTGGAATGCTAAGCAGATCACAAGCCATTGCTGGCAAATCACCATACCTATGAGTATTATCTTTCCACCACTGGAGAATATCCAAGCTTTCAAAGCTATCCATATCTAGCGCAGGTTCATCAAGATAAGCTTGGAGAGCTGTCTTTCCACTCGCAGCAACACTAATTTTGCGAAACGCAAAAAAAATCCTGTGGTATTTTAAACGATTTCTTTAAGTTTCACAATTAATTAAAAAAAAAAAAAACAGAACATGAGACTTACATCATAGTTCTCAAACGTTCCTTTCGGTCCTCCACAAACATTTTGTTGATCTATCTCACGAGGCTCTGTAGAAGGTGAGGTTGACTTTGATTTTTTGTCGTATGATTCAAACAAAGTTTCCAGCTTCAGACGCAAGTTCTTCATTTTTGCATCACGTGTACTCATGTCAAGCCTACCTAAACAATATTCTGCAACTGGAAGCTTCAGGCGTGGATCAAAGACAGCTGTCATTGCAAAAAGATCACTAACTTCTTCCCAATACTTATCGAACTTCTCTTTCATTGGTATCACCATGTTTCGGACAATCTCATCATCGCTTTCCTTATTTACCTGGAGCCAATTATGGATCTTCCATACCTGATAGAAATACAAGTTCGATGTTGGGTATTTCGAACCTGACATCTAACTAGTAATCTTAGCAAAAGGCTCCAAAAAAACACATATATTCGATGCTCTGCTCCATTCTTCAGCTGTAGGCAAAAACTTGTAGTTTCTCCTATCAAATATCTCCAACTTAACAAACGCTTCACGGTATGAAAGGGCTCTTTCAAGCATATAGAATGTCGAATTCCATCTTGTCTGCACATCCATTATCAAACCAGCATTCCTTTTTATACCAGCAGCATCCACACATTTTCCAAACATCATCTCACGCGTCTCTGATGCTGTTACATACTTAATACTCTCTCTAACTTTGTGCAAAGAGTCTTTAATAACCTTCAAGCCATCTTGTACAATGAGATTAAGTATGTGAGCTGCACATCTGACATGAAAAAACTCACCTCCACACAGCAAATCATTCCTCAAAAGCAGCTGAGATTTCACAATATCTTGCATTGAATCATTACTTGTAGCATTATCTAATGTGAGAGAGAACATTTTTTTTCTAGTCCCCACTCTTCCAGTGATTCAAGAAGCTTCATTGCAACATTCATACCTGTATGAGGCGGTGGGAGAGCACAAAACGTCAATATTTTACTGTTCAGCTTCCAATTCCGGTCAATGTAATGTGCTGTTACACACATATAACCCTCACGTTTCAATGATGACCATAAATCAGAAGTGAAGCTTACTCTTCCAGGAAGACTAGCCAATTCCCTCTTCAATGTCTCTTTCTCATTTTCATAAAAACGGTAGACATCTGCTCTAGCTGTGTTACGGCAAATGAATTTGACATCAGCATTCAAGTATTTCCAAGTCTCTCTAACTTTCTCATACTCAACGTAAGAGTAAGGTAGGTCATGCTGAATTATAGTCTTGGTTACCAGCTGCATGAACACAACATGATCATACTTGCCACTAACAAATTTGGCTTCAGCATCAAGTTTTTTCGTTCGGAGATTCCTTGGATAAAGTTTGCATCTATCACGATGCCTTCTCAAACCAGTTGTTCCGTGCGAGTGGGAGCTCCATGCATACTCATTCTTACAATGATTGCATTTAGCTTTCTCCTCACCATTGGGTTTTCGAATCTTAGAAAAATCAATCCATACATCAGACCAATGCCTGGCCTCTTTCTGATTATTCATTTCGTCCTCTTCCGATTCACCTTCCAAATCAAGCTGATCCTCGTGAATTTTCTTCTTCTTCTTTTGTGGTTGGCTTGACTCAGCATGAACTTCATTCTTTTTACCATTGCCTTGTGTCAGCCTAGAACTTTTTCTGCCCCCACGGATGGTAAACTGAATAGACTTGTTTTTGCTTTTACTCGCTTTTGAAGACGATCCAATTCCACTATCTAGAGTAGATTGTAACATTGGTTTCTTGAAGTTCAAGGCTCGCCCGATTATGCAAGTGGATTGTTTGCGCAAATTAGTAGCTTGGATCAGTGGAGGACTAATTTCAACATCACTATCATCTTCATCATCAGCAACTTCAATAAGTCTTTTTTTGCTTCCTTGCTTATTTTTAGCTCTATCAGATCCTTCAGATGAACCATCATCAGCCTCAGCAGCTGCTGAAAGAGCTCCAAGGAGTTGCTGAGTCTCTAAATCCATTGTATTCAATGGCTCAAAACTTGGATCGAAACTTGAACTCATATTTTCAGTGACTCTGTCGTCTCCTTCTCTCTTCTCTGTTGTTCTGCGTTATTTTTTTTTAATTCTTAGCGGCTTAACTAATAATTGTTTTAGGGTTTTGCTTGTATTTTTATGTAATCTTTTAAATTATAGTAATTATTTACTTATTTATAAAACTAAACTTGATACGACTTAGATTTCTTCTTATGTATAGATTTTTTCTTATGTATAGATTTTTCTTCTTTGGAAAGTGGTTGGACCGTTCCGATACAATTACGAGAAATATACTCAGTTAAACTTCCGAATACTTAATATTTTTAATTAAAAAAAAATAACAAAACTCGAATAGAATTAAAATTACAGAATATTCATTGCATATAAAGAAATTAAATAGTTGACAAAAAATAAAGAAATTAAATATAAAACTATATAAAAAAATATTAGAGTGCGATTGTGCCAGTGTAGAGGCGACGGTGCATGTGTAGAGTGCAACGGCGCCGACATAGAGTGCGACGGCGCTGGCATAGAGTGCGACTGAGCCGGTGTAGGGTGCACGATGCCGATGTAGTAGGCGGTGGTACTTGATGTAGGGTATGAAGCTGGCCGTGATGGTAGAGGTGGAGTGAACGCTGCGGCGGTGGAAGGAGATTTGTGGTGGTGCAAGGAGTTCAACTTCAAGCGTGGTGGTCTAAGGAACTTTGGTTCGAAAAACAATATACAGATCTGAAAGAAACAAAAGAAAGAGACGATCTAAGCAGAAAAGAAAAGAAAAAAGAAAGAGAATGAAAAATAAATGATGAAGATCGAAGCAAGTAAGAGAAGAAAATGACAGCAAAATGAAAGAGAGGATAGGATATTGGACGTGCAGATCTGGAGAAGAAAGAAGGGCCTAGAAGAAAGGTAAATATAGATAAAACCCCTTAACAAAAAAATAAAATAAAATATAGATAGGGAGAGAAGAAAGTAATTAAAATAAACACACTTAGTGGATCGTGGACCACAAATGTGAGCAGACTGATGCGGGTCCTTAATTTCCCGCGGGCTCTTTTGGGCCCATCCCGCGTGAAGCCCAGTTCCGCACAGTGTATATCCCGCGAGGCCCGCTGCAAAATCGGGCCTGGATGTTCATGCCCAATCCCGCCCCGTTGCAGTGCTTATCGGGCCCGGCCCGCGGGCAAGTTCAATAATTGCCATCTCTAGATCTAACCATCAAGTTATTTAGGTTCTCGTAATGCCGGTCCAGTTTTTTTTTGGGATCAATCCAAATAACTCTAATACACTGTTATTAATTTTTTTCTAATCTAGTTATCCATAATGGTAAGAAATTAGTTAAACGAGAAATAATATTTACTCCAATACTGATATATATGTAGGCTCATTTAGGTGAATATACAAATATCAGTTGATAATTGAAAATGTATGCAAGATTTGAAACTAATTGCATATGTGGATATTTGTTAGGTATGATCTGACGATGTTGTCATAAGCATCGAATGATTATACACTATAGATGGATATAGTGAATATCTAAAAAAAATTGCCAGTAAAATGTCAGGAGTAGACTGGCTTATAGGTAGATGTATGTATGTTAATATACACATCAAGTTTTACTAAATTGACAATAATAAATTATGACAAACTAACGCATGATTTGGTTATGAAGTAATGTTACCGGATATACAATAAGAAATCTCGTTAAATACATATAAGATGGGTTTGTGATCATTTTTAAATGTTTTTAATCAAGTAACATGGTACATTTTTTTTTGTAGTATTCATGATATAAATAAATAATATACGGGTATTTGATGTTCTATCCTATTTTTTTAATAATAATCAATTATATATGGTTGACTAAATTATGTTCTAATTAGTTTTTAAATTTATGGTGTTTTTAAAATATCCGGTTATCTAATATGATTTGTAGCTAATTGCTTTGTTAGTTTTACCATGTTCATAGTTTTGATAATTATTAGTAATCGTATTTTTGAATAAAGTAAAATTGAATACATCTTAGGGTGGTCTTGCGCTAAATAATAGTTGCAATATTATTCATAAGTTCATACTATAATTAAATAATTTCAAAATAATCCAGATTAAAACATTAATAGCCATAAAATGATTTATGTATATTTAAAGTGAATGTGTATTAGAATCGAATCATTTATTATGGGGTTAGGTAAGATTATTATATGAGATGGGATAATATGAATTTGTGAATCTTAACCGGATTTTACAAAGTAATCCGAATAAAATTTGTAATAGCCGACAAGATCATTTAGTTAATCAAAATATGAATGTCAGATACATATAACTAAAACCGGTATTTTTGAAATATTTCATACTTACGAGACGGGATGAAACCATTCCATAAAAATATATTTCAAAGATTTTGAAATGAGACTCAGACCTGGAGTATATTTGAAGAGAGAAGCTTGAACCCCGGTTTCTTGCAATTTCGATTAACTTTTTTCCTATTGTTACACGCAAATGTGTAATTATGAGGTTGCCTATATGTTACACTAAATATTCATCTAGACACGAATATTCTCTAGGGAGATACAAATGTTGAAATTGTAAGGAAATTGTTACATATGTATAAATAATTTATCAAAGTTATACTCTATAACTGTATTTGAAATCTATAGAGATGTAACTTGTACAATAAAATTTCAACAAAGTTTGTTAGTTTTATCATTACGCAAACGCAACTGTGTGTTTCAAATGCTTGTAATATAAAAGTAACTTTTAAATTTTTGTACCATTTTTTTTCTTTTTGAAAAATGATTGAACATGGGCATTTTTTAGTTTTTTAAAAAAAGAAGTAATTATCATCTTTTAAAAGATTGACCCGAAAATATCATAAAAGAAAGGGTTAAAGATAAAAGTCTCTACAAATTAAACCGCATGAACTAATTCTCTCTCTCTATTTGATCTTCTCCTTCTCTCTAGCGTTTCAATAATCAGATCAGTGAGTCGGCCGACGGTGTGCACTCACACAGCCACCGTCGATGCGGTTAGTTTCTTCTCTTTTATCTCTGTTTATTCTGCATGTCCTTTGTATTAAACTCTAAGTAAATTGATTGTAAAGCTAAATCTAGTTCTTCAGATCATGTTTTTAAGATTGTGTCGTGTTGGAGGAGGCTTTTTCGAGGTCGGATCCACGGCTCCTTTGTCCGAGTTTGATTTGGTTGTTTCAAAGGGTGGATCTTCCAGTGGTTGAAGGATGTGCTTATCTTTATTTCTTTAGCAACAGGTTTGATATTCGTCTTCTCTTAAAGGATATGGAGCTGTAGCTCTTTATGCACCTTGGCTTGGAGCTGTGGCTCTTTATGTATGTGGCTTCTCGTAGCTCGTTAGGAGGTCGCTGGAGCTTTTAAACGAGAAGTGGTTTATCCCCTAATAATTTTAGTCCACAGGTGTGTGCTTAATCCTTTCTTCTCGGTTTGGTGGATCATCTTTCTTGAGTATTTAATTGTATGATCTAGTTTCTATAATCTCTTTTCACTTCTAGCTTTGTTTATCATATTTTGTTTAAAGCTTCCGGAGAATTGCCTTAATTTTGTCGGCTTATGTTTTCAGAGAAAGGTTATGTTTCCTGTTGACTTAGTTTCTAGCAATGTTTTGAAAACCGGACATTGACTCGGTATATCTACTGGTTGACTGTTTGGATCGGTTTAACTGGTCGAACTGGGTTTTTTATTTTTAAAAAAATTAGTATATATAATCATATATTTATATTATATAGGTCTAAAAAACAATTCTACATATAATATATTTTCTATTCTCTTTATTAACTAAAAAATGAACAATAACCATAATTCTAATTATATATACAACAAACAAGTGAATACTATGTAAAACTAAAATTGATAAAAAACCAATGATTGATTGTTTAAATTACCGTATTTATTATTTATACTACTAAAGTCTCAGATTTTATGAATATGTGAAAATAAGAACAATATATGAAATATTAAGTTTTAATAAAATTTGAAAATACATTATTTATATGTTAATTTTATAACTAGGTTTTAAAGTGGACTCGGATCATTGGTTTTACCAGTTTTATCGGTTTTCTTAAATCTGAGTTTTAAATCAAATCGGACTCGACTTCTTTAGCGAGTCACGGTCAGACCGGTTAGACCGGCCGGTCTGATCTGGTTTTCAAAACCATGGTTTCTAGGTGTTCTGTGACTCCTAGCCTTTGGTTTACTTTTTGTGTAAGTATTTGTTTCTCATATCAAGGAAATCTTTGAGGAAAAAAAAAAGAAGGGGTTAAAGATTGATAGGTGGAAAAGGCACCAATGCAAAAAAAAAAAAAAACAGAAAATAAATAACGTCCATAATCCAAATAAACACGTTGGTCTCGAGTTTTGGAGATGCACGAGAAATTTAAGAATCTCTTAATCCAAATAAACGTGTTGGTTCCGAGTTTTAGAGTTTTGGAAGTGTTTGTACACGAATTCTGGATACAAATAGTTCAAAAAATTTAATATAGTATAAAATTTTTAAGTTATTGGCAAGTTACAATTTGTTTTTGAAAACTGAATGTAAATTTATTTTTTAGATTTTTTAAAAAATAAACAGATTTAATGAAGATGTCCCTTAATTAATTTTTTATTATTAGAAATTAATCTAAAAATTTATGTATGAGTGTATGTGTACAAAATCACTTAATTGATTTTTTAATTAATATATATGAAAATTTTCATGTAAGACTCAATTCATAATTTACAGTAATATTGTTCTTATTTAATATGATAATAGGAAATTTCATTTTATATAGAAAGTTGTGTGAGTTTTAAATCATAAAAAGTTCTATTAAATATATACTTTAACTTTCTCTTATGATAATTTTCATTTTAAATACAAAGTTTATGAGTTTTTTATTTATTTTGTAACATAAACTGATATAAAAGTTTCAGTTATACAAATTTGAATGATTTGTTAACAATAATTTAATCATTTTAAAAAAATTAATGTAATATATATATATGATTATATTTTCTATAATAACAATCTTTAAATATATTCAAAATTTTTACTTTCTGTTTAAAATGAAATAAGATGACTAAATTTTGAATAATGAAAAAAGTAAAATATTCAAAAATATCTTTCTAAATTTTATGTTTCAAGTTATTTTTTTATTATAGGATATGTTTGGTAATAAATTTGTTATAAATTTATAGATATATTTTATTTATGATATTGTTTGGATTTTTTTGACAACTGATATAAATTATATTTTTGTTTTTAGAATTAAATTAAATAATTCAAAACAAAAAAAATATCAATCATTCAAATTATAACAATTAATTCAATAATTTATTTATGAATAACATGTGTGCAAAATTCACTTTTCGATAATATATGATTTTTAGCGTTTGACAATGCACGTCAGTCTTTTTTTTTTTTTTTTTTGATTAATCTGGGGGTATCCCAGGCCCATGGAGAGGCCCAGACTAATCCCCAAGGGGAGGTGCAGCCCACGGATAGACCCTCTCTCCGAGTATTCAAATGGGCCCTAAAGTATGGGTCCATATCCGTGCAAGGTGACCAGGATAATTGTGACTTAGTTTCGCGCAGCAGGTGAATCGAACCTGAAACGTGTTGGCGTCCTAGTCCCGTCTCCTTACCACTCGACCACAATCACCCGGTCACGTCACGTCAGTCTTTTTTCTTGTTTAAAAATTGTAGTATAATTTTAAGAAAGAGATCATAAGCGTAGACTACGGATCGAATTGCGGTCAAGATAAGTTAATCATTACATATTTGCTGTCGTGATCATTGCCTTATCATCCAGACTTTCACCTTTCAAGAGGGTGATCTTACTTCTTGGTTTATTCAAAGCAGCTTGCTTTAACTATTTTTATTGTGATCTTCCTTTCCCCAATTACAAAATAAAATAATAATGGATACCTTGAGTAGTAGTTTCTTATCACCAATTTTATTAAAAGCTTAAAGCCCAAACAAGGTTACTCGAAGGTAGGGTTGGGAACTTTACCCTATATCCGAAGCCGCATCCGAACCCGATCCGGAAAACCTGAACCGAAATCCGATCCGAAGTAGCAAAATACCCGAATGAGTATTGAATTAGAAGAGATTGGATATCCGAACCCAAACGGGTAATATCCGAATCCGAATGGATATCCGAAGATAACCGAGCATATGTATACTTAACTTATATTTCTAGTTTACATCTCTCAATTTATTTAAAATATCTATATATTAATGTTATACGTACTTTAAAATCATATATATATATAATTACAAATAAAATGATTTGATACTCACTAAATCATATAATATACATATAATTACAAATAAAATGATTTGATACTCACTTCAAATGTATGTCAAGCTTTTTGTTTCATGCATTACAAAAGTTATATCTAAAATTTAAAAACAATAAACCAAATTAGTGTCTTTTTATTTTTGAAATGTTATCTCCAAATCTATTAATCATTAAATCTATTAAAATAATAAATCAGTTAAGTGAAATATATATTTTTATATACAAGAAACTTGAGAAATAAATATTTTTTTTTTTTCAAAATGTAAATATCCAAAAATCCTACCCGAAATAACCAAACCCGAACTAAAAATACTCGAACCTGACCCGAAGTACAAAAATATCCGAACGGGTTCTATACCTATATACCGAAATACCAAAAAATCCGAAATACCCGATCTGCACCCGAGCTGGTATCTGAACGCCCACCTCTACTCGAAGGTCCACTACGATCCAATTTATAACTTGATTACAAGACAAAAAAAAAGATAATTTCAAGATTAAACAAACACATGAAATATACATCTTAACTATTGGATTGGCTAATGGAACAGCGAGAAGTTTCTCTACTCGACTTCAGTCTTCTCACTGCTGATCTATCTTCAGATCATCTCTCCAGTAAACTTTTTGGATAAGGCGCATAAGCTCCACTACTTTCTACTAATCTACCTTGAACTCTCATGCGAAGCCCTCTGGTTATTATAGTTGATCTCGTAGTGGTCACCGATCTTTAACTCCTGGGAAAATCCAATTTATCTAAGAACATATCATATGTGAGGACGTTTTAAGGAAATCCTTACTTTACTTAATCAGCTTCAAATCAACCATATGAATCCAGCACCTTCAATTCTTTAACCTAAGGGGCCACATGTTACTATATCTCTTTAGGAAGAAACGATTGTGTCCCCACAGAAAATATTTAGCATTCGGTTTGCACCATAAGAAAAACACAAGTTTCTGAGATTTAACGATTAGATCTTGCATGAAGAGAGAAATGTCAATGCAAATCAGAGAAATTAATAGGTTGATGAACTACTCTGATTTGATTGAACAAAAACATACCAAAAATCACCTAGCAAAAGAAGGATCCGCAACCGGAAACAAAAGATCAATCTACATATCGAATATTACATTCAAAACACACAAAGAAATATGGTAACCGACAAGCCGCTGACTACCAACGAAGTATGAAGAATAAAGTTTTCTTGTCAAAAGTTGGAGAAATAGAGAAAGAAAGGGATTTGATTGTTGTGTCCTACCAAATCCTTTTTTTGGTAACCTAATGCCTTGCGTATTTTTACTTGCAGATTTTGTTTATACATAAAACTAATGCTCATCAAATATTGAATGGCTCACTTAACTTACTTAAAAAAAAATCACTTAGCTTACTTAGTCTATAATATACTACCTAACCTATAATCTGGTAAGTCTAACGAATCATCAACGTATAGTTATGAGTTAAGAAAACGTCAGAATTACGATTGCATGACTTGCTTGCTAACCACACCGTCGATGGATTGAAATTCTTCCAACCGAAGATTTAATTTATACTTTTCAATAGTTTGTATATCTAAGTCTATCAGCTTGATTTTATATTATTATATTAATAAATGATTCATTTAGAATATGTGTTTTTTTTTAAGGCTGGATTCATTTAGAAAATGTTTGTTAATAAAAATATCGAAAATCTAGTATGTCCAAGTTAAGCGTTCAATTTTAACCATTGTCAAAAACAAAAAAAACGTTTAATTTTAACCAATTTGTACGAATTAGTTCAGTAATAAATTTTGGCTTTGACCATAAACCGATCTTGTTTTACTGAGTGCATATCTAAGTTTGGTTGTTAAATTAATTGGCGAAGTAAAATTTATTATTTAAAACTGAGTTGAATTTGTTCTTTTAATAGATTTGTTACAAAAGACTATATATGGTATGTTTATATGATTATATATTCATCAGGCCAAAACAAGTGAATAGCGATTATGGAATTGTATTGAAAGGAAAGTAGATTTTTCTTCGACTTAGCTTCTTTCATTTCTCTTCCCACGTTCATATCCCTATTCACACAATTTGAAGGAAAAGTAGATTTGCCTTCTATAATTATAATTCATTAAGTTCAAAGCGTAATTACTAATTATGTGTCAAAAGACTAAGACTAAAACTATCGACGCCCATAAGCGATCATATTTGTTCCTTTTTTTCTTCAAAGATAAAGATTACATTTACGGCATTAGTAGTTTCTCAATCAGTTATTACAATGATGAACGCACTACGTTAGGTTCAAGGTCCAAACGTTCTCACCTTGTCACCCAATTGTTTGCATGATGAGCTATTCGGACTATCGTACTTTATCGTAAACGTAATAGAACCGCCGTCTCTTTTTGTCTAAGTATAGACAACATGTAACTGTATACATACATACAATTTAACGTAGTTGTTTCACATTAACAAATACGCTATCAATAACATTGACCACAATATAGATGAGAACGCCAGAAGATAGATTGCTACAGATATATATTATGAACATATTGACTCTTTAAGATATTCAAACATCGCTGCCGTGTCCGGAACACCCACCATCTTAATCCCACCACCTTATATTATAATAAATGTATAATTTTTATTTTAATAATGAAATTTCAATCATGTTATCTTTTTCGAAACACACAGATACACACAATATAAAAACCCCTCTCAACGTACAAAAATAATACCAACTCCCCCATAACACAACAATCATCACATTTCGTAACAAATTTAAAGATTTTTCCATCGATGGGTTCCGATGAAATTAAATCGACGTTGGACACGGAGAAAACAACCGTTCCAGGAGGAAGCTGCAACACGTCGAAGAGCTGTTGGTTGGCTCAAGTTGTGCTGAGGTTATTTCTGTTTGCAGCCACTTTGACATCAATTGTGGTGATGGTTACTAGTAAACAGAGCAAGACTATTCCTGGAATTCCCTTTCCTATGCAAGCAAAGTTCACACACTCACCTGCTTTTATGTAAGTTCATCCTAATTATCCCCCGCACATTATTTGAGAAGTAGTTTGGTACGTGTCATTACCAAATTGATATTGAAAGAAAAATGATGACATGTCATACTAACAATGATGACATGAATTGAAACTAATTGTGACATAGACATTACATTAAATATTGATTTATATTTTTGTTAAGTTTTTTTATAGAGAAATATTTTACGATAGACCTAAAAATAATTTTGTCACTAAATAATTTTTAAGAAAAAAAATGACTAAAACAGATTTTATTAAAATGTGTAAATATATATATTTATACTCTTTGATTTAACTAATTTAGATTTAGTGTTTAGAGTTATGGGGTGAAGTTTAAATTAAAATATATATATATATATATATTAAAATTTTCAAAATAAAAATTCTATTTTGGTCATTTTTTCTTGAGGTTTATATTTATGACAAGAACTTAAAAATTTTATTTGAGAGATTTTTATTTTTATATTATGATAATAACTCATAAATGATCATCAATATAACAATAAATAATAGTAGAAATAGAAATATAATAGTATTTTAAAATTTTCAAAATTTTATTTAATTATAATTTTTATAACTAAAACAATCTTCAAAATTTATGCAGTTTTTTAAATGTAATTTTCGAATCTCATTATCATTAGTTTCTTTTTAATATCTAAAAGTTGTAGAAATATTATTTAGTTTTACGTGTTGATAACTATATACCTAGCAAAATTCTCTTAATTTTATAGAATTTTATTTAATATACTTTAATTAAAATAAATATATAAAAAATCTTTCAATATTGTATTATATATATATTATTATTAAAAGTATAAATATGAATAAGAATTATTTATTTTAAGCAAATAAAATAAATAAAATTTAGAAATAAAATTTAGAAATAAAACTAAAATATTTTAATTTAGATAAAATTTAGATTATATTTAATTAAATAAAAATTTAGAAATAAAATATTTTAAGCAAATAAAAATCTTAAAATTGCATTTTTTTAAATATTATTTAAATTGTAAAACTTTTAGTTCTCCACTTGGTGCAGTAAAACACCTAGTTCATCAATTAATCAACTGTTCTCTTAGTTAAAACTGATTGATTATCTTAATAAAAGTAAAAATGGCGGAGTTCATATTTGATTTGTATATCTCATAGTCAAATAAATACAAACTATAATATATTTGGAATTTTGTAGAGTGACATTGCAACTTGGCAAAGACCAACACATTATTTGGAATATAGGTTATAGTTTTAAGCATGGGTCTTAATTAGTAAGCCATAAATTAATCAAAGCTAGAAGAAAGTCATGTCAAATTTGGATGGTGTAATACAATACTAGAGAACTTAAATTTGGTCAATGTTTATATACTTTGAGAAATTAGGAAGGATCCATCACACATGTGTAACAAATATATTCGAGCATTAAAGTTAGGTTAAAGAAATATATTTAACAAATAACTATAATACGTACTTTAAATAAAACAAAACAAAAAAGAGTAACCTTTATGCAAGTTGGAGCAGTTGAGATTTTTGAAACAAAGATTTTGGAAAGTCAAAAAGGATTGGCCCAAAAGTTATTTAATCGAAAGGGACTCAAAATATTAAATGTTCAATCATGATAATAGAAGCATCTTCACATTAGAAGATTTTAATAGTGTATACTTAGTTTATAGTATTTATTATTTAATTACTCAATCTCTTTATTTTTGTTATTATGCAGATACTTTGTGGTAGCATTATCGGTGGCTTGCTTTTACAGCATTCTATCTACACTTGCCACCGTATCTGCTTTCATAAAGCCTTCGTCCTGCTCTGCGATTCTCTTGCTTAGTCTTGCCATTATGGATGCGGTAATTCCTCTTTATTAAACCGTATCTATTATTTTAAAACCATAGAGAAATCAAATTGTTATTTGCTAGTCAGTAGTAAAGCCAAAACAATTGGTTAGAAACCAAACAAAAAGTTGAACGTGGACTATTCTTGGGTTACTTGAACGAAATTAAGGCATCTCTATACAATTTGGTATAAGAGAAAAAATCACTGAATGAATGGCATAGAATAAAATAATACAACTAGTTAACTTAAATGTAACGTTTCTTTAGTAACAAAAAACGACAAATATTTGGCAGGTGATGGTAGGTATAGTGGCGTCAGCGACCGGAGCATCAGGTGGAGTAGCATTCATTGGTCTGAAAGGCAACAAAAACGTAAATTGGAGAAAAATCTGTAATCTCTACGACACGTTTTGCCGTCACGTCGGAGGCGCAATCGCAGTCTCATTGGTTGCTTCAGTCATCCTCCTCCTCCTCTCCATCATCTCTGTCCTCTCCCTCTACAAGAGAATCCGTTGATTCCTTCTCTCTTTCTTTGAATCCTTCCAAGTCAACTCATATTGATTCTTGTTTTTGCTTTCGTAATCTGTCGAAGTTAATCTTTGTGTTTTTAATTCTGGTAGTGCTGTCTTGTTTTCTTTGATTTTGTATAATTTTGTGTTTAATTTATTTGTAAACCGATGTTTTTAGTTGATTTTTGAATGTTGTTTATGTTTTGTGTTGATGATTTCTTTCATAGTTAAATGCTTCTTTGTCTCTTACTGGTATTGATCCAACTGATGACCAAGTTTAAGGCAGTTGTGGTTAAATGTGTATTTACCGTTACGATTAGAGACAGTGAAAGATAACAGTATATAACAAAATTAGTTGTTTGGGAAAATAATTATACTTTTTCGTGAGTTATTTTGTTAAATAGATCCAATCAGATGGACGATCCTGAATTGTTAAACAGACCAATTTATGAATTTTTTGGGACAACTTGTTTGAACCGAGTTCAGTCGGGCTCGTGGGAGAAAGACGAAACTCGTAGGTAGGTTTAATACAAAAACGTTTATTAAATCGGGAAAGTGTTTGTCGATATACAAAAGAGGAAGTACAAGGTAAGAAAAATAGCCGGTGCGCTAAGAGCTAACCGGAAAAATACAAGTCGACAGAAAAAAAGAGGAATAAAACTCTAGTTATAGCTGCCCAATGTGAGTGTGTAGATTGCCCCCTCTCTTCCTTCCCCCGTCAACTCTTTATATAATCGATTAAAGGTATTGGATACCTTAGGTTGGTTTTTCTTAATGGGCCTTTACTCGTCGAGCTGAACGTACAGGCCGATGAAGCACGTCACCAAGAGAATGTCCTTAATCGTTCAAATAAGTCGATTAGAGGTGATCTTTATCGGCTAAAAGTAATCTATAGCTAAGCCAACTGTTTTTAACCACGAGCCGAGCCGAACGATTTAAATCTGATGGGCCAGGCCGGCTATTTCGTGGGCCTTGTAGGGGATGTAATCCACCTCCTACAGTAAGCCCCCCCCCCCCCAACTTTACTGATGTTCGGCGCAGCCGATCTCAGTGAATTTGTGGATCATGGTTCGAAAATCGGCGGTTTGGCGCGAGAGGACGGATCAGTGCACGTTTACGTTTCTTCATCGTAAATCTTCTCGACACCTTTATATCGATTTTTTTTTGCCGTTTGGTGACGATAAGACGGGTTTGGCTTATCTCGTTTAACCGCGTCGGGTCAGAAGCATTGAGTCGATTGAGAGTTGTGGTTGTCTGCGTCTCCAATTGAAAATTCCACAGGATCCGGAGCCGAACGCTTGCTTGGCGTTATGTCGGGCAGTTAGCGGTGACCCGTTTGGTTAGTTCTGATCCAAATATGGAGATGTTGCGAGAAGAACTAGTTATTTAATGATATGCCGGGAAGTTGAAAGGTTGTGAGAAGTTGAACGGTCGCAGGAGGAAGTGGGCATTTAACGAGATCCAGGCCCATTTATGTTGAAAGCTGAAAGGTCACGAGGGGAAGGAAGGCTGTTTAGAGGCTTTTTAAGGCCCAATTAGGCCATCCTAGACCTAATTATGGCTCCTCGAGGAAAGGCGCCGCTTCCTTCCTTATAAATATGCTCCCCCCCCCCTTCATTCTCTCCATTCTTCTCTACACGCGAAATGTACTTTCTCTCTCTATTTTTGTTCTCTCTACTTCTCTTTCTATGTTTTTGTTGATAATGCCGTCGAAGAAGTTGTCTCAAAAGGATAAGGGGAAGGCAGTTGCTACCGCGTCGAGTCCTTCTAGGGACGCGATAGCCAGTGAGGAAATTCTTGACGAGTTCAGCCTCGTTCATCGAGATGCGATGATGGACACGAAGAATATGACTTTTTCACAGAGGATGTTAGTCGCCGATGCGAAGAGGCTCTTTAGGGGCGAAGACGATGGTAATGAAACATCAGATGCTCCCAGTGATTCGGACAATTTGTCGAATTCATCATGATTTTGTTCCGGTGCGCTACTGTCTGGATGGGATTTATGTCGAAATTCCGGAAGTAACTTCCAAATTACTACGTCTTGTAAAAGTGGGGGGGGGGGGGGGGGGCAGTCTTGGAAAAATGTAAGAGAAGCTTGATCGACACCGGGGAGCGTGAAGAAGCTGTTAAGGGAGTGCGATGCCATAGGCATGACGTTCCTCGTCCCCACATACACTCAGAGACCTTGGTCGCTGCCGGTGGCCTATCACTGCGTCTACGAGTTGCACTTCCAGCGAGACATGAGGCTCTAGTTTACCATTCCCCGACTTATAACGTCCTATGTGTTTTGTCGGGATGTTGCCATCAACCAATTCCTGAACAGTTCCTTTCGTAGTGCGGTGGCTTTGTTTGTGATGGCGGCCGAAATAGACATATCTCTGAACGTACGGGCCTTCGAAGAGTTGTACTTTATCAAACCTATGCCAGACGGCATGTATTCGGTGAAAATGCAGCCGAATTATAACATCATCACCTGTCATCCAAACAATACCCTTGATTGGCAACGCTACTATTTCTACGTTAAGTCTGATGAGTTTGCGTTTGAAGAACCGTCGAACAACGACTTCAAAGTTCTTTGGAATTGGCGTATTGGTAGATTGTCGTTTACTAATAAACATTTTCTTTCGTAATTTTAATTGATTTCCTTTGTCGTCCAGTTGATCATCCAAACACAATCGATTTTACCGGGGAGTTTTTTTGACAACGCTCGAGCCCTAGAAGCACTGAGTCATCAACGTTAGCCTGAGATCAGCGAGGAGAGGATTCGTCGGGCTCTGAATCGTATCGCCAAATGTTAGCCTCCTTCGGATTCTCAATTCTTTCGCCATGAATTTTCTCTTTTGTCGTCAGCCTTCTTTTCTTAATTTTATCATTGTGTACATGTGATTGGATTTCCGACTTGCCCGCTCAAGTTGTTTCCGGTAGAAAGCGTTTGTCGCTTTTCACGAGATGAGAAAAACAATTAGTAACAAGGAAAAGGAAGATGAAGGAGTTGCCAGACCTCAGTTCGGTCGTTGAAAGTCAGCTAGTTCCCTCACGAGTTGGGTTGATATCAATGCTTGACGGGATGGGCCTAGATGGGCCGGAGCCTGTGGGTCCCCAGTCCGACGTAGCTCATCTTACGACTACGGGCACAATAAGCATGGGTTTGGATGAGAAGATTACCGAGCCGAGGAGGAGCAAGAAAAGGCAGCGGGACAACTTGTCTGCTGCGGAAGATCCTCAGGATGCACTGCGGAACGCTGAGAAGACGCAATTGGGAGAGCACCCGATGAAGAAAAAGAAGAAGAAAACTGTCGGGAAGAGGACAGGGTTCAGCGTGGCCAAAGTCTCCAGTCCGAGAGACGACACAATGGAAATCCCGAGTCGACATGCTTTTGCTGGCAAAGGTTTGAGAGGATAGCTGACTGCCTCGGGAGAAGGTGAGGTTGCATTTGACCCCTTGCACAAGCAAGAAGATCCGCCTTCTGATGAAGTGGGTAAGCTGAAGAGGAGGAGAAAGAAGGAGAAGAAGAAGCTCGGGTCGGAGTCGAAGGGTCAGATCTTCGGGGGACCCTGTCATCAGAATCAACAGGCTGGAGTGGAGGGTCATCCAGCCCTGGAGGCGGATCTAGGGGTTCCTGGAGGCTCAAGTGGCGCGATTACTCGAAAGCCTAAGGTCTCGTTTCATGACCAGGTCTCCTTCTCGTATGATGCCAGCATCCCGTTGATCCATAATGGACCGGAATGCGCTAATATGGTCTGTCAGATCAAGGGTGGACCACACGGTTTGCCGATTGTCGACGAGCTAGTGTTCATAGATGCTTATGTCGATGATGCCCGCAACCAATTGTTGGTAAGTCTTTCGTCGGTCATTTCCCTTTCGATTCTTCAAACTATTTTGTGACCAAATTTTGTGTGGTTCCTTTTTCTCGCGCAGGCTAACAGTAGCATGAACTTCTTGTTATAGAAGTATGAAACCGAGCTGAAGGCGGCATTTTCTTGTCTAGGGAAAGCCGAGAAGAAGGTCCGACTTAAGAAGAGGCGCACTGTCTCTCTGAAATAGGAAATGAAGACCTTCTCTGAGAAGATTGCTCGAGAGAGGGATGACGCCGTTAGTCAGAGGGAGGCCTAAATTAAGAGAGATGATGATCTCGAAAGCAAGCTTGGAACAGTCAAGCCAGCAATGGAGGAGCTTCAGAACGAGAAATCTGCTTTAGACGTGGAGAAGGCAGAGCTGGAACGAGACATAACTGACGCCGATGAGAGGCATGCAATGGAGGTTGCTCGTCTCAGGGACTCCCAGAGTTTTGAGGTTACTCGTGAATGTGTCAGGGTGCAGACCGCCATGATTGCCAAGTGTAATCGTCGGTTCAATAGTATCCGCGAGCGGGAATCCCGCTATGACACCTTCGACACTGCACGATGCCTCTACATCCAGGATTTCGAAACAAGGAAGTGAATCCAGATGCTCAAGAGAAGGGGTGGCGAGATCATGCAAGAACCAATAGACTTTTTTCCGCTGAGGAGGAGAAGTTCAAGGAGGAAGCCTCCCATCTGGAAGTTGGAGAAATTTCGGAATCTGATCTCTCTTTGTCTCCGTTGGTTCGCGATTCAACTCGATGTGCTGTGGCATTGAGATTGGCGTAAGCTTGTTACATTTACCTCTATTGGGGCCATGTCCTCGACTCCGTAAGCCAATGAGAATGGTGTAGTTTTAGTCGCTCCTCTAGGTGTCATTCGGTGCGACCAAAGCACTATGTGCTGCTCGTCATCCCACCGGCGTTTTTTCAAGTCGAGACACTATTTTATGCCATCGATGATAATCTTGTTAGTCGCTTTTGCTTGACCGTTTCTCTGGGGGTAATGCGGAGTAAAAATGCTTAGACGAATTTTCCATCTGTCGCAGAATTCATGGAACTTGTCCGATGAAGTGGGATCCGTTGTCGGTGAAGATCTCGTAGGGGATTCCGTGTCGGCGTATGACTTTATTCCATACAAATCTCTAAACTTTGGTTTTGGTGACTGCGACAAAGGAATCTACTTCGACCCATTTTGTGAAATAATCGGTTAGGACGAGGACGTAGCGTCTTTGTCGTGAACTTGGCATTGGTCCGATTATGTCCATAGCCCATCGCATGAACAGGTATGGTGCCATCTTGGTACGCAAGGTTTCTGTCGGACAGTGTATCATTGGTGCATGTCATTGACACATGTCCCAGCTTCGAGCATAGGTCTCGTAGTCGGAGTTAATAGTGGGCCAGAATAGACCAAGGCTTTTGACTTTCAAAGCCAAGGCTTGGCCGCCCGTATGGTTTCCAGTGGCGCCTTTGTGCGTCTCGGCTATGACAAGTTTGGTTTCTTCCCCGTGAATGCACTTCAGGAGAACCTTGTTTGCGGTGTACCGAGGGAGATCTTTGTCGATGACGACATAATGGTCTATGCATGCTTTTAATCGTCGTGCCATACACTTCTTGGGAGGTAGTTTGCCGTTGGTGAGGTAATCGATTAGTTCAGTGCGACAATCCGAACTAGACTGGTTGTTTTGTCTCAATTTAGTATCTTGTTCAGTTTCCATTGACCGGGTAAGGGCGGTGATGATCATGTTTTTTTTTATGGATAGGGTAATGCTCGGTTTGTTGATCCGGTGGATGGGGATCATTTGCTTGACTTGATCACGGAGTTTACTACCCATAGCAGCGAGGGTATTGGTGCATACAGTTTCACCGCGGGGAACTTTTATGAGTTCGAGGAATTCAAAATCCTTGGTGATACTTTGCAAGAGTTTAAGATACGCGTCCCTTCTTTCGTTCTGAGCGTCGTAATCTCCTCTGATCTGGCTAATAACCAGCTGTGAGTCACAGTAATCGCTAAGTCTTTTTCGCCTTGACAGATTTTGCCAAGCAAAGGCCCACAACAAGCGACTCATCTTCTTCTTCGTTATTGGATGCGAAAAAAACAAAACTGAATGATTGTCTGATCAGTTCGCCAGTTGGCGATTTCGGTTGGACACCAGCCCCCAAACCTTTGTTCGTAGAGGATATGTCTACGTGCAGGATCCAGTTCGAGTTTGGTAGAACTAGGTTCTGTTCAAGTTATGGGGTGAGCTTGATCAAAAAATTGGCTAGGACTTGAGATTTTGCCACAGTTTGGTTCTTGTAGGTTATGTCGTGCTTGCTGAGCTCGATGGCCCATTTGGAGAGTCACCTGATTGTTTGGTGTTCTGCATGACCTTCCGGAGGGGCTGAGTGCTCAAGATCTCGATGGAATGGGATTAAAAATATGGTCTTAGTTTCCTCGCGGAGGTGACAACCACAAGTGCCATTTTCTTAAGGCTTGGGTATCGAGTCTCTGGGTCTGTCATGCATTTGCTCGAATAGAATATGGGTTTTGTTTGCCTATTTCTTAGTTGATTAAGATGTTGCTGGCCTCGGTCGAGGAGACCGTGATGTATAGCGACATGATGTCTCCGTTCTCCAGATTATATAGAACATGAGGTGTTGTGAGATACAGCTTCAATTGAGTGAAAGCTTCCTCGCACTTCTCGTCCCAAATGAACTTCTTGTTTCCATGCAGAAAGTCTTAGAACGGGAGACATTTTTCGGTAGACTGAGAGATGAATCAACTGAGGCCAGTTATACACTGGACTTCTTGACTTTTTTCAGAATCGGGAGATCGAGTATTTCTGAGATTTTCTTGGGATTGGCTTGGATGTCACGCTGCACAAGATGTAGCCGAGGAATTCGCCCGACATGACGCCAAAGGTGCATTTTCCGGATTGAGCTTCATGCCATACTCGTTAAGTACCCTAAAGCAGCCTTGCAAGTGGTCGCGGTGATCGGTGGCGTTGAGCGACCTGACTAACATGTCATCAATGTAGACTTCCATCGTTGTTCCCAGTTTATCGGCAAACATCCGGTTGACAAGCCTCTAGTATGTTACTCCGGCGTTCTTGAGACCGAAGGCATCACTTTGTAACAGTAGGTTCCCCCATCCGTGATGAATGATGTCTTCTCGCGGTCATTCGGATGCATAGCGATAAGGTTATAGCTAGAGAGGGCATCCATGAAAGTTCGTAGCTCGTTTCCGGTTGTTGACTCGACCAGTCGGTTGATGTGCGGGACTGGGAAACTGTCTTTTGGGGATGCTATTTAATTCAGTGAAGTCGACACAGACGCACCATTTTCCGTTCTTCTTTTTAAAAACAACCAGATTGGCTAACCACTCAAGGTACCGTACCTCTGTGATAGACACGACCCCAAGTAGTCGTTTGACTTCATCATTCATTGCTTTTGATTACTCGGGACCGAGTTTATGTCGTTTCTTCCAAATAGGTTTGAGTGTCGGGTCGACATTCAGTTTGTGTGTGGTTATCGTCGGGTCTATGCCTTAAATGTCGGATGTGGTCTAGGAGAAGCACCGACCCGCATGACCTTATTGGGGTCAGTTTCGTTGATGACCACCTCGATAATTTCTTCTTTTTGCCGATAGATCTTATGAATTGGTTTCAAGAAGAAGTTGACATGAGAAGTTGACTGCTGCAGTTTAACCGTTGCGATTAGAAGATCAAAAGCCGCTTATTGGTCACCGCGAAGGGTGCGGATTCGGCCGTCCTGTCCAAGGAATTTGACGCACTGGTGGTATGTCGAGGAGATCGCTCTCATCGAGTGAAGCCAAGGTGTACCAAGGATGACATTGTACGGCGCCGACATGCTTATTATATAAAATTTGATTGAGAGAGACACCCCGCAAGTGTAATCTGGAAGGTGAATCGTTCTGAGCATTGTTTCGGATGCTCTATTGAATCCTGTGAGGGAGTGAGAGGATGGCTTCATGTCGTGTAAATCCACTCCCATCTGGTCGAGGGTTTCACAGAATATTAGTTCGACCGAGCTTCCTGTTTCTATTAGAACTTTCGTAACCTCACCGTTTCATATCCCTAAATCCACCAAAAGAGGGTCGTTATGAGGGGTAAAAACTCATATGGCGTCATCGGGCGAGAAAGTGATCGGTTGATCATTCTCGTACTGAGACGGCCATCTTTGCGAAGTGGTTTCCTAGCGACGATAGTCTTTCACCGACCTGACCGAATCGCCGCATGGAGGATAACCACCCATGATTACGTTTAGGTGAGGTTGATGATTTACTTGCTTTGATTGGAGTTGGACCTGTAAGTCATTGGATACGTTTTTAATGATAGGTGTGAATGCCTAACGAGCCTTTTCTGCCTTGAGCTTTCGTCTCAAGTCAGAGGGTTTGGGTCGGTTGAGCTTAACTCTGAGGTCGTCTATTCTGGAATTAAGATGGTCAAGCAAATCGGTTACCGACTCCAGGATCCGTCGTGGGTGGAGACTGGAATTTTGGAATTTGCAACCTTAGACGCGTCAATTTTGGACCGAAGATCGACCATTTCGTCGCAGATGCTTTTAATAGTTATGTTCTTGAGCTTGAGTTGATGTCGTAAGTCGCAGGTCCGCGGGTTTCTTCGTCTGATGAAACGTCAGTTCACGAGAGGACTACTTGGACGCGTCTTCGGTGTTTTGGTTGTACTTCGTCGGCGGACAAGTCGCCCCTTTCCAGCCCCTTGGGAGCGGCCTCTTCTTCTTTGGCTCAGGTTCCCTCGTGCTGAGTCTGACCCTCGGTCCTCTGGATTTTCTTGGCTTTTTTTTTTGCTCTAACTTTTGTTATTCTTTGGTTTTTTTCAGGGTGGTTCTACATTTGTCGTGCCATTGCCGAAGGAAGCCAACAAGACCTCATAGAGTTGTTTGTATTACTTGGTATCATGTCCCTTAATCTTATGATACTCGCAGTATTTGCTGAGGTCAATTGGGCTCCAGCCTCATGGCCCGGACAAGGGTTACGGCTGTTGATCAGTTTCTCTGTCCCAGCAATTCCACCCCTTTTCGCGCACCACTACCACAAAGACTGGTCGCTCATTTTCGTTAATGACGTAAAGGAACCCCTTCTTTTGTTGAGCTTTGTCGCTGACAGAATGCTGTTGTGGCTCTTGACGTGCGTCGGTGGGTTGGCGACAACTTGTTTTGTGGCGTTTTGTTTGCTTATTATAGCCAACGTGTGTCCTCTTCCATTCGGATGAAATTATTTGATCGTGCAATCGCATCTTGGAGGGAAGACGTCGGATTTCGGTAGAGATCGTCGTGGAATTTCGAGTGTACGTATAGGGTTTTCATTAGTGCATCCACTGCGATACTATTAGGAACATTGACTTTCGAGACAACAGCCTTGAACTTCTCCATGAAGTTGCAGAGACTCTGTCTTACGAAGCGGAGGTTGTCACGTGATGTATTTTTGAATTTATGTCCTGGAGAGAGAACTTTAGCTCGGCTATTTCTCGGACTGTGACCTGGTCCGGTTCGTTAGGGTTTGGTGTGTCGCAACCGGTGGTTAGATTGGCAGCAGCCTCTGCCGTTGCTCTCGAATCGACCTTTGGTCTGTGTTAAAGAGCTGTCTTTGTATGGTTGGTGGGTTACTTGCGTGATCGGCCGGAGGGGCGGGGACAATGGCTAGTGCTGCTAGTTGCTCGGATGTTGCTTTCTGAGCTTCTTCCTGCTGGAGAATATGGGCCATGACGGTATTCATAAATTATGATATGGTTGGTTTGACGGCAACATGAGTAGGTTCTGGTTCTTCACTGGAGGTTGAATCTTCGCGAGTCACGTTGATCTAGTCACATTGCTTCGGTCAACCCCACAGTGGGCACCAACTTTTTAAACCGAGTTTAGTCAGGCTCGTGGGATGAAGACGAAACTCGTCTATTAGATCGGGAAAGCGTTAGTCGATATACAAAATAGGAAGTACAAGGTAAGGAAAATAGCCAGTGCGCGGAGAGCTAACCGGGAAAATAGAAGTCGACAGAAAACAAGAGGAATAAAACCCTAGTTCTAGCCGTCTAGTGTGAGTGTGTAGATTATCCCCCTCTATTCCTTCCCCTTCTCCTCATTATATAATCGGTTAAAGGTATTGGATAACCTAGGTCGGTTTGTCTTAATGAGTCTTTATTCGTCGGGCTGAACGTAGAGGCCGATGAAATACGTCACCAAGCTGTGGGAACCAAAATTTGCACAGTCGATTCCATTGAATTAGGAACGCAAAGTAAACCGTAGTTTCCCATAGGTCCCAAAATAATTTCTAAACCACACGCCAATCAGTCAGAATACGAAGTAAATATTGAAAATAAAGTAAGAATTAAAAAGAGAGCTAGATGTCTTATTACAAATTTGTGTATGAGCGTTTACAACAGGATAAGAGCCTCGGCTATGAGAGCTGTCGGCGAGATCCCTAGTTCTAATAATCTAAGACTCTGAAACCCTAGTTGAGTCGCAGCTCGAATAACAAAAGCGGAAAGTTGCGTAAATGCTCTAAGTTTTAAGCTATGTTTGCTCTGAGTGGAGATTTTCGTGTGTCTTGCATCATCACCCTTGAAGTCCTTATATACTCCTCTAAAGGTGGTTTTCTCTTTCCCCTTCCGCCCTTGGTCAAATTTATCGCTTCGCGGAAATATTCTTTTTTTCTTCGATCTTCATGATTATCTTCGGAAACTTAACATTTATCCTTCGATCTTGACATTTATCCATTTGAACTAAAAATTTATCCTTTCCTGTAAAATAAAAGATAAACGGTCACAAAGTTTGGGCTTGATTTCAGATAAATTCGGGAGTAGGCCTTTAGCCGAGCTTTAGACCTCGTCGGGCCGTTTTCTGACTTAGGCGTTTCCACGATTTTATCGAGATAAAATTATTAAGACGACGTCGTCCGAGAGTTAGGATCTTTCGTATGGGACGTGTGACTCTAGGTGTTTAGTTAACCGTTATCATCTCATACGATCGACCTGATCCTTTCTCGAGAAAATGAGTTCTTTCGGTAAGGTTCCAATGTTAATCATGATCAAGACGGAACAAAGATAATTTCGATCAAGTATTGAAAGAGGGAGTTTAACGAGGACGAGGTGAAACTGTATTGATTTGATCTGACTTGCCGAACGAGCGAGTCGGATTGCTCGTGTCATCTAACTCGCCCATTTGACGAGTTAGCCTTGTCCAACTCGCCATACATGCAAGTTGGTCGTGTTATGCCTATCAACTCGCCCGTACAGCCAGTTGGCCTTGTCCAACTCGCCATACAGGTGAGTTGGTCAATCCGTGCTGACCAATTCGCCATACGTGCGAGTTGGTTGGTTCAGGATGACCAACTTGCCTGTATGGCGAGTTGGTTGGTCCATGCTGACCAACTCACCCGTATGGCGAGTTGGCCTTTTCCAACTCACCATATGGCGAGTTGGTCAGTCCATGCCGTCCAACTCGCCCGTATGGCCAGTTGGACAATCCAACTCGCCGTACGGGCGAGTTGGCCAATCCGGGTTCCTTTCTTTCAAGTTTTGGCCCGAAAGACTTTCGTTAAGCCGATTTCGAGACTGCATTCATATATAAACACTATTTTTCGATGCTGATTTCGAGAATATCGTTTTTGACCCCAACTGTTAGCCCCCCAGCTCGCAAGTTTCGGGCTTGATTCTTGCGGGCGAGTGAGGGTGTTTAATCGGAATCCGCGGTAAAAATTAGTTTTTCTCAGAAATTTTTTTTCTGATTATTTTAATGCGGAAAATCCTTCAGCCTTTGTTTTTTTCTATAAATATAGCCTCCCATTTTTCATTTTCTCCACACACTCTCTAATTTCCTCAAGTTTGCTTTGCTTCTTAGAAAAAAATTTCCAACCGAATTGTCTTCTTCCAGCAACCTTCAGAGGAGTGACGATGTCGAAATGGGAAACGCTGCTAGTGCGAATCCGTTGGATCTTCCTACCACTAGAGCCGTCCCGGCTCATAGTGCGGAATTCTTTGTTTTCAGAACGAGTTGGCTCGTAGTGAGGCCGAGGAGACAGTGAACCCTGCACGTATTACACCTCCTACATCTGTAGCTCCAGTGGGTACCTTGGCCCTGGAGGTTCCCCTGGTGGGCGATGTTGTTACTACCGGAGAGGAGGTTACCGCGCATGCGTCTGCATCCAAAGTTAAATCGTCGGGTTCCTCTATGACCCCAGTTCAAGTTGTCGATGTGGAGCCAGTTCAGGAATCGATGCCTCCTCCCCTAGTCAGGAAGATGATCGTCTTGGGGTCCCGGCTTCTACGACGAAGGGTCGTAAGAGAGCTTGCGTTAACCCAGATGCGTGTAAGAAGAGGAGATGCACCAAGGAGCCTGAGATTGACTATATGTCTGCGACGGTTTCCAAACATCGTGCTAAGGTATAATTTGAAAAAATCTTCTTCCTTTTTCGTCCCTTTCTCCTTTCCGTCCCTCGACTGATTTTTTCCCTTTTTTCCCAGTTTGTCTCGTTGATCGATGAGATGATCAATGAGTGTGGTTCGGAGGCCGGTCGTCTTGCTAAGGAGTTGGCGGAATCACGAGAGAAATAGTTGCAGTTTGAAGGGAGGTTGACGGTTATCGAGGATGCCTACTCTCTTGAGATAGCCCACTTCGAGTCTCGGATCGGTGAGTTGGAGCGGGATCTTGGGAAGACTACTAGCTTGTTTTTAAAGCGAAAGAGGCGAAGATTGCTAGGTCTTCGGAGCTCTACCGACTAAAGCGTAATATCAAGAGCGAGGAGGAATCATCGGTTAGTGCGATTGACGAGGCCCGGGAGATCGTTCATGTCGAGTTTTGGACCCGTCTGGCCAGGATCGCTAACTTTCTTGACTCATTGATAGCTTTCCACGTTAGGGACTTGCCCTGGTGTGCATCGAGAGAGGGATGCATCAGGTCCAGTTGTTTAATGGTGATGCGCCCCCGTCCCCGCGAACTGAGAATGCCAAGCTTTCTGCTCGCGGAACGGAGTTAACGGATGCAGAAGGGGACTTTGACCTGATCCTCACAGGCCTAAAATGCGAATGTAACTTCGCACATTGCTCGGATGGTGCCGACGGTCAAGGTATTGCAGCCAAGGGAGGTGCATGCGAGGCCGTTCTGAATGTGGAGCGGATGACTGAGAAAATTAAGGCTTTGTGTGCGGAGGAAGATTGAGTTCGCAGTCTCGTATGAGACTTTGTTTATTTAATGTTATCTCTTTGTGTTTTGATTCGGCCTAGTGAGGCCGTTTTTTATCACGGGACTGGCTGCTTGTGGCTTTGAATCCCAGTTGCTTCTGCGACCCCCCCCCCCCCCCCCCCCCCCCCCCCCCCCCCCCCCCTCTTTTTTAAATGAACTATTTCTTTATTTGCTAAGATTTTATCGAGTATCGTTATGGGTGAATAGTATAGAGGAGAGGATAAGAGTTGTCATCTTGCTCTCAACTCTTTTGCTGATCGTCCTATTCGTTATTTGTTCGGGATGTTTGAAAATTTTCCAAGGTTCCGAGAGCGATTAGATATGGGCGAAGAGACATGCTTTTAGGATCTCGTATCTTTTTGATATCATGCCTTAAGACGTTCGAGACCAGTGCGTTGGGTTTAGGGCAAGAATTAGGTCTAATTACGGTTCTAGGAGGTGCGGTGACTACTCCGACTTACGTTTCCCATATCATTTTTGACCTAATTCTGTCCCGCTTTAGAGTCCGCGATATGTTATCGGCTTAGGTGACTCGTATGGTAGGAATCGAGCATCTCTTCGGGGACAATTTTTAAGCCTCCCAAAAGTGCTGATCAAAATTTTGGATTTATTTTAGAGCGCTATTATCCTTGTGTTGGGTGTTTGGGAGCTATCTCGACTAGATGGCTTAGTTTGCTTAGGACGTTTAAGAGTTTGTTTTGATCAGCAACAAACTTATTGGTGGATATTAACTTTATTGATTCTTCGTGAAGGATACATGTTAAGAAGGTGTGCGTGTTTTATAGTCGTAGATAGACTATTTTTTAGTGTAAGTATTTTATTTTGGGAATTTTTTACGACAAAGAAAGGAGTCCTTTGAGCGTTGGCGACGTCTCGCCACGTCGAAGGTTGAATTTTTAAGTCGATTTTGTGGGAGTTTTTCCAAATCTAGAAGTTAATAGTTTCGAGATTTTTGGTAGTATACGAGTATACGTATACGTACCCACTCCCCCTCCCCTTTCTTTATGAGGGGGGACAGCTGGGCTCGTCTTGTGACGAACTGCCTACGTACCCTTTTCAGGGATTAAGCCGTCTCGTAGTTCGGTGCTAAGCATTGTTTTAGTGGTAGAATTTTTGAGGTGCATCGCATTCCAAGTTCTTGGAATTTGGATATCCTGCATATTCGAGCTTTCATACGAGTCCAGTCGGACGACCTTTATTACTCTGTAGGATCCTTTCCAGTTTGCTCTGAGCGTTCCGTTTGGCGGTGTTCTAGAAAACGTTTTGAAGGACTAGGTCACGTACTTTGAATCTACGGCTTCGTACGTTAGCATTATAGTACTTTGCAGCTGCTTGTTGATAATTTTGGATTCGTATAAGGGCATTATCCCGGCATTCATTGATCAGATCGAGCTCATCGAGCAGCATCAGATTGTTTGATTCTTCTCGTTCTGGGATTAACCTTCTGTGCACTCCGGGAAACTCGAACTCTGCTGAAATCATGCACTATTCTCTGTATTTGAAAGCGAACGGGTTTATCCCATTGCACGTCTCGGAGTTGTGCAATGCGACCATAGGACTCCTTCGAGTTCATCGCCCATCTACCCTTTTTGGCGTCTAAACGTTTTTTGAGTCCATAAAGGTTGGTTTTATTTGTGGTTTTGTCATAGCCATTACATTTTGGGTATCTAGGAGTTGACTTTGTTAGTCGAATCTTCCATTTTTCGCAGAAGGCCTCGAATCTAGTCGAAACGAATTGAGACACGTTGTCTGTTATGATTTCGTACGGGACTCCGTTCCAGCAAACAAGTTTTTTTTCATACGAAGCTTTCAACTTGAGCGGCCTTAACGCTTGCGTAGGAGTGTGCTTCCACCCACTTTGAGAAGAAGTTCGTCAAGACCAGCAAGAACCTTTTTTTTCAACCTATGCATGGGCCCGACTATGTCCATCGACCATCGCATGAATGGGTATGGTGCCGAGATTGATGAGAGGACCTCTGCTGGTTGATGGATAGTTGGGGTGTGCCTTTGGCACTTTTCGCATTTCCGCGCAAAGTCATTGTAGTCTTTGATCATTGTTAGCCAGTAATGTTCGTGGCGTTTTATTTTGACTGCGAGAGATCTTCCGCTAGAGTGATTTCCACAGGAACCGGAATGGACTTCTTCCATTATCTTTTGTGCCCTTTCTCCTTCTACGCAGGCCATGAGTGGCCCTGAAAATCTCCACTTGTATAGTTCTGCGTCAACCAAGACGTATCGTGCGGCTTGGGTTTTAATCTTTCGGGCAGCCCATTTTTCTGCCGGGAGTTCTCTGTTGGAAATATACGCAAGGATTGCCTTCGTCCAAGGTTCGTTGAATCCGTATTCTATCGGCTCAGATTCTTGCGTGGTTTGGTCACCGACTTCGCCAGTATCGCCTTTGGGAGAGTCGATTAGGTTTATGATAACGGGTGGTCCGATGCTAGGATGTTCTATGAATTCTACGGGAATCACCCTGCTTAACCCAGGGTCCGAACTGGATGCTAAGGCGGCTAGGGCATCGGCCTGAGCGTTTTTGGCTCTCGGAACCTGGGTGAGTGCAAACTGGTCGAAGCTTTGAGATAATTCTTGAACTAGTATTAAGTAGGCATCCATTCTTTCGTCTCTTGCTTCGTACTCCTTGTTGTATTGGCTTACCACAAGTTGGGAGACACAGTAAGCGTGAATGTTGTGTATTTTCAAGCCATGTGCCAATCGTATCTTGCGATCAGGGCTTCGTATTCAGCCTCGTTGTTCGAGGTGTGGAAGATAAGTTGGAATGATTGTTCCAATATTTATCCCGTTGGTGACACGAGTCGGATTCCTATCCCAGAACCTTGATTGGATGAGGATCCGTCGTTGTGGAGGGTCCAGGTCAAGTCGTGTTCTTGGCTGGAAGTGCACCCCGCGGGGAGTTCTACTAAGAAATCAGCGAGTACTTGTGACTTCGTGCAGGTTTTTCGCTTGATACTCGATGTCGTATTCGCTTAGTTCGATCACCCATATTGACTGGGACTGTGCAAAATAGCGCGCAGTGGGAATGATGTGAGTGCTGCGATTGTATGGGACTGGAAGTACGGCCTTAGCTTTCGTGCTGACATTATTACCGCAAGTGCCAGTTTTCCATCATCGGATAGCGCGTCTCTGCGTCAAGAAGAGTTTTGCTCACGTAAAAATGGGCTTTTGCTCGCCGCGTTCTTCTCGAATAAGGACATTGCGTACTGCCGTGGTTGATACGGCGATGTACAGGAAGAGCGGTTCTCGTTCTACATGTTTCGCGAGTACTGGGGAGTGGCTAAGTAATGCTTCAGCTGTTCGAAAGCCTTTTCGCATTCCTCGGTCCATTTGAATTTCTTGTTTCCCTTCTGAGTGTCGTAGAAGGGAAAACATTTTTCCGTTGATCGTGAGATAAACTTGTTTAGTGCTGCTACCCTACCGGTCAATCTCTATACCTCTCGTTTCGTTCTTGGAGAAGCCATTTCGATCAGCGTGGTAATTTGTTTCGGGTTGGCTTCAATCCCACGGTAGGTCACGAGGTAGCCCAGGAATTCTTCCGACTCCACTGCGAACCTGCACTTCGCGGGATTTAGTTTCATATTGTGGAGTTTTAGCCTTTCGAAGCATTCTCGGAGGTGGGCGATATGATATCTTCTTCGAGGGACTTTACGAGCATATCGTTGATGTAAACCTCCATTATTTTTTCCAAGTTGTTCTGAGAACATTCAGTTGACGAGCCATTGATAAGTTGCGACAGCATTCTTCAGACCGAACAGGATTACCTTGTAACAGTAAGTACCACGGTCGGTTATGAATGCGGTCTTTTCTTGTTCGTCGGGATTCATTCTAATCTGATTATACCCAGAGAAGGCGTCCATAAAGGAATGATTTTATTCCATGCGTTGCTTATACCAAGTGGTTTGATATGTAGCAGTGGGAAGCTATCCTTTGGGCATGCTTTATTGAGATCGGTGAAATCGACGCAGACTCTCCATTTCCTGTTCTTTTTGACAACTACCAAGTTAGTGAGCCAATCGGGATACCTGACCTCTGTTATGGACCCGACTTTGAGGATTTTTTTTGACATTGATGTTGACCGCTTCGGCGCGTTATGGCCCCAATTTTCGTCTTTTTTGTTTAAACGGGCTTTGAAAGTCGGGTCAACGTTGAGCTCGTGACATGTGACGTTGATGTCGATCCATGGCATATCTTCCGCGGTCCATGGGAATGTGTACGAGTTCTCCTTCATACAAGCTATGAGCTCGATTTTTAGAGACTCGCTCAGGTTCGCACCGATCTCTACACAATGATATGGGAATGCTTCGTCTAGTGATAAGTTTCTTGGGCTTCCAATTTAAAACCAATTGGAGATAAGTGGATTGACTCAAGTCTCTTATATATTACTCAAGTCCTTACATATTTCCAATGTGGATCTTCTCTCCAACACCCTCTAGTGAGATAATAGTGCGTATAACCATTAATCTCGCATAATCAATCATTCCCCCTCTGAAACAATGCTTTTTATTCTCTAGCAATCTCGAAGGAATTGAGCCTTCTTGGACCATCATTCGTGGGATGATCAGGCCACTGTCCGGCCGGATTAATGGGTCAGGGTGTTGCCCGCTCTGATACCATGATAAGTTTCTTGGCTTCCACTTAAAATAATTGGCGATAAAGTGGATTGGCCCAAGTCCCTTACATATTTCCAATGTGGGATCTTCTCTCCAACACCTTCCCTCGAGATAATGGTCCGTTATAACCATTAATCTCGCAAAATCTATCATACCCCCTCCGAAATAATGCTTTTTATTTTTTCTAGCAATCTCGAAGGAACTGAGCTTTGGGCCATCAGTTAATGGTTTGATCAAGCCACTCTACCGGCCGGAATAATAGGTTGGGTGTGGGCCCGCTCTAATACCATGAATAAGTTTGTTGAACTTCCAACTTAAAAACCAATTGGCGATAAGTGGCTTGGCCCAAGTCCGTTAATATTACTCAAGTCCCTATATATTACTCAGGTCTCTTACATCTTTCCAATGTGAGATCTTCTCTCCAACACACCTCCCTCAAAGATAATGGTGCGTATAATCATTAATCTCGCAGAATCCATCATTCCCCCTCCGAGACAATGCTTTTTATTCTCTAGCAATCTTGAAGGAATTGAGCCTTCTTGGCCCATCAATTCATGGGATGATCAGACCACTATCCGAGCCGGATTAATGGGTCAGGGTGTGGGCCCGCTTTGATACCATGATAAGTTTCTTGGGTTTCCAACTTAAAACTATTGGCGATAAGTGGATTGGCCAAGTCTATTATATATTACTCAAGTCCCTTACATCTTTCCAATGTGGGATCTTCTCTCCAACATCAAGACATACCGAGATAACAGGCTCACCGGTTGGTTCTCGTTTCCCATCCTAAAGCTTCGGCTGCTCGCGACTGCCAAAAGACTTCAGTATCGTCTTGTTTTGGCGTGTTATCAATGGTTGACGATTTCTTTTTCTTTTAAATGGAAATTCAACTAAAGGATTCTTCCGTTTCGACTCTATAGCGAAGCAAACTCGCAAGATTCTAGGATCTCCCCAGATGGTCTTGATTCCGCGCGGGGTTGGGAACTTGAGGCACATATGGTACGTCGATGGGATTGCTTGCATCGAGTTCAACCATGGGATCCTATGATTGCGTTGTAGGACGTGGGTCGATCGATGACCAGGAACTCCACAATTTTTACACGCTCCCGTCTTTTACGGAGAAGGTTGATTGTGCCGAAAGCCCAACTATCCGGTTTGGCTCTGCACGATTTCGGAAAATTGACTTTCATTCGTTCGATTGTGTCTTTAAGATGATATTGGCCGAACGTCCGGTGTCGACTAATATCCTTGCGACATCGATATCATGGACTGTTAGGTTGATGACAAGGAGATCGTTGAGAGGTTTGACCGGGTTGGCTGTTGCTCTTTCCTTGAAAGAGATGACCAGCTTTTCCATTTTGTCGGGCATTCTATGTCTCAAGCGTTTGGTGGTTTTTTTAGTTAGATAATCCGAAATACCCCTCCTTTCTAGCGCCAAACTGTAGGAACAAAAATTCGCAATGTCAATTCCGTTAAATTAGGAACGCAGGGTAAACCCTAGTTTCCCATAGGTCCCGGATATCTCCTAAACCCTAGTTTGCCAATCAGTCAGAATATGAAGTAAATATTGAAAACAAAGTAAGAATCGAAAAGAGAGAAAATAGATGTTTTATTCCGAATTTGCGTATGAGCGTTTACAACAGGATAAGAGCCTCGACTATGAGAGTTGTCGGCGAGATCCCTATTTCTAATAACCTAAGACTGCGAAAACTGCGCCACTCGAATAACAAAAAACAAAAGTTGCCTAAATGCTCTAAGTGATAAGCTATGTTTGCTATGAGTGGAGATTTTCGTGTGTCTTGCATCATCACCTTGAAGTCCTTATATACTCCTCTAAAGGCGGTTTGCTCTTTCCCCTTCTGCCTTTGGTCGAATTTATCGCTTACGCGAAAATATTCTTTTTTTCCTGGATCTTCATGATTATCTTTGGAAACTTAAAATTTATCCTTTGATCTTGACATTTATCCTTAGAACTTAACATTTATCTTTTCCTGCAAAATAAAAGATTAATCGTCACAAAGTTTGGGCTTGATTTCAGAGAAATCGCAAGTGGGACTTTAGCCGCGTCGGGCCGTTACTGTAGTTAGCGAATTTCCATATTTATCGAGATAATACATTATTAAGACGATGTCGTCCGAGAAGTTAGGATCTTTCATATAGGGACGTGTGACTCTAGGTGTTTAGTTAACTGTTATCGTCTCATACGATCGACACACCGATCCATTCTCGAGACAAACGAGTTCTTTTGATAAGGTTCCAATGTCAATCATGATCGGAGACGGAACAAAGATAAGTGATCAAGTATCGAAAGAGGGAGTTTGAACGAGGA